>JAPYZP010000595.1:0-22878 GCA_030522985.1 Torymus sinensis | reverse complement strand
GCAGCAGCAGCAGCAGCGCGACGGAGGCGCGCATATCCTACGGGCGTGAATTAACTTAGTTTTACCGGCGGTGTCAAGCCGCGCGGCCGGCGATAAATTCGACACCTGACAAACAGCCCAGCGCAAGAAGCTGGCCCTGACGCTATATACCTACGAAGTTTCTCTCGGACGCGTATATGTATACACACACACACACACACACACACACACACACATATATATAGCCCACCGGGCGTCTTGATCTTGCCTGCCTGCCTGCTTGCTTGCTTCGGCTCTCCGAACTCTACTTAGTAATTAAACTCCGTGATGTGAACGCGAGTGAGTGAGGGAGAGAGAGAGAGAGAGAGGCCCCACGGCTCGGGCCAGCTTGCGACCGCAATTTAATACGCCGAGGCGATGCGCGACGCGCGAAAATGAAATTACCGGCGCGCTCTGCGCGAAACAGCGGTTTAATTAAAGCGATATTACGGGCCAGCGCGCAGTGGCAGCCCTCGACTCTCGACCGGTGCGAGAGAGAGGGAGAGATAGACAACGTTGGGTGCTCGTGGCAAAAACCGAGCGGCCGCGATCGCCGAGACTGCAGCGAGAAATCGCAGCGCCGCGCGCTTGCAGCTTCTTCGAGGCGCAGTGAGCGAGCCTCGATGAGGAAGGAGGCGGGGGGTGAGGGCTCAAGGCGAGCTTTCGAGGCGCCTGCGTGTAGGTAGGGAGAGAAAGAAAAATATATGTTCTCATAGTTAGCAATTTTGGGGGGGCTAAAGCCTCCGGAGGACTTTGCCGAAATGGAGAGAAAGAATTGCCTGACTTTCTCCCTCCTCCTCTTCCTCCTCGCGCGCGCTCGCCGTTCTCTACGAGTGCAGCGACTGTTGTGCCGCCGCTGCTGTTTCTACTGCTGCTGCTCCCACGAGTCTTTTATTTGGAGCAGTTTCTCTCTCTCGCTTTGCTTGCCTCCACTCTCTTCTCTAGAATGCTCCGAATTTAAGGGCTCGGGGGTATACCGAGATTCTGGCGAGGAATCAACTTTTTTTATTGAGAATTTCGAGCTCTCTTTTTTCTTTAAGCTTCTTTTTCGCCGTGGCGCAGAGGATGCGCAGTATAAAATGATTAACTATAAAGAGTTTATTTTATGTGTTTGTTTTTTTTTAAATCTTCATTTTTACAATTGAAAAAAGGGGGGCTATAGAGACGTTTCACTTTACTTTTCAATATATATTATAGATACGATGTTGTGAACTGTAATTTCGAAGATGCGTTGAGATACCGTCTGTCATTGCATTCTTGAGTGTAAATATCGTCAGTTCATGTATCGAAGATATTTACGTGCACTTCGACAGAGATCGTGGAGATCAGAGAGCGGATTTTTTCTCTCCAATACAAAGACCTTATCGTCGATGGCCCTTGGGCGAGATGTATATAACTCTCTTGTCGTACTGCGATCAAACGATTTCATGCTATAGATCCATATAAAGTCCCATAACTTCGTCTTCGTAGTTTTTTTTTACGAAAATTGAAAACCCGTACAGTTACATAAAAGCTACAGAAAAGAATTTTGTTCGATTTTTACATTTTTTTTTAACAATTTTTTTCTAAACTGTAAGTTAATTTTGTTGAGATGGCTGATAGTGAAGTTTTTAAAGTTGGTTTTTAAGTGACTGATCGCACTGTCCATTTATTATAAGGAAGATGGCAAAAAATAGAACACTCAAATGTGTGATTTGTAGCCGACGTTTCGATCACTTCACTGTGATCCTCATCTGGGAAGACAAAATGGTTTACGAAAATACGTCCGCGAAGATTCATATAAAATCGTTTAGACTACATGACTTGCTACCAGTCAACTTGACTGCTGCCACTTGACTGGTAGCAAGTCATGCAGCCTAAACGATTTCATTTGAATCTTTGCAGACGTATTTTCGTAAATCATTTTATCTTCCTAGATGAGGATCACAGTGAAGTGAGCGACACGGCGGCAAAAAAATCACACATTTGGAGGTTTTATTCGTTGCCACCTGACTTACAATAAGTGGACAGAGCGACCCGTCATTTAATAAATAACATTAAAACAATTATATTCAAGAATGACATGATGCGATGAATTTTCGTCAATTTAAATTTTAAGACATCATAGAAAGCAGAGATCTAATATGCACACGACTATCCCGTGCATGACGTACCAGCTTTGCATGCATAGTTTTCGCGTGATTCGCGGATACCCTCTTTGTCAAGAAATTCTGATCACTTCCGTCTTCCTTAATATTGCGTATAGATAGCAGGAATTTGGGCCAATGAAATTACGAACTTAGCTTTCAACTTTGATTAATATTTCAGTGATTGATATTATAATCAATTAATTGTCAATATTCACAGAATATCAAGTTTGAATAGATAAATAGGAAATTTGAAATATTAGAGTTTATTCTTTTAGCACGAAAACTATTTAAAGAAAAAACAATGTCTACGTAAATATTAGTTCATCCACGTGACAACGGCTATTGCAACTATTAAACAAAGTTTTTTTTTTGGCGAATTTAATAAATCACTTTTGCATGTTTGTTTCAAAAATATGGAAGTTTTCCGTTCTAAACTGACGTACCACGTTGATATTGAATGGCGAATAAAAAAATCGATTTTTTTATTCCTATATAAGTGTTTTTTACAGCTCTCGTTACATTCGTTTCCATGAATCTATAAAGCCATAACACCACGAGGCATTTACGGTCCTTTTATAGCAAAATTTAGACCTGCAAACAATTCAAAGAGAAACTATTCAAAGACAGGTTACTTCGACTTTTTAGCTTTCAAACAGTAATTCAATGATTACGAATAAGAGATATCGATGTACTATTGTAATAAAACTTAAGCCAAGGTAATGTAAACGAAAAATGAACAGTACACTGTTATTGTGCGCGCGAAATGAAAAGAATTTATTGTCAATAAAAATGATGTTTATACACATAGGCCTTGCGAAACTCTGGTCTGTACAAAAAATTCTTTTTTCACTATTATCTCTTTCAATTACAATTCTTTGAGAATAAAAGAACAACGAAGATAATGCCATCACATTTTCTCCTTTTATTTTGAAATTCAATATCAAAATAACAACGCACGCATTATAAACGCAATTATATGAAAACGTATATATGTCGTCTATCACCTGTCGCGTAATCGTGCGTACTCAATTTGCAAATATCTTTGGCTAATATGTGGCACGGCAAAAATGATATGCATCCGTGTTCCTCGTCTTTTTCCACGCTGTCGCTCTCGAAAATGAGCTCGATTGACAGTGCGATCGAGAGCAGAGGCAGACGGGAGATAGAGAGAGAGAGGGAAATGGAGAATCGAAATTGAACAAAACACGTTTCGTCGCGTCACAGCCTCGCGGCAAATAATCAGGGAATTACCGCGTCAGAGCGCAATTCTGACGCGTTCCGCGCTTCGTGTATATATATATACGCGAGTGGCATCCTTTTCGATCCTGCGCCGCCACCGCACCGCTAATATGCCCTAATGAAACGGGGGCAATTTTGCGCTCGTGTACACACCCACAGACTCGCGCGCACCAAATGTTATCCGCTCGAGACCTGGCAAATTACGAGCAAGTTAATTTGTCGGGCGTCGGGTCCTGAGACAAAAAGGCAAAAAGAAACGACGAATTTTGACGAAGAAAAAAGGAGGAGACGGAGGACACAATGGGGGACAGCATATAGGTGTATATGTGTATATACATGTGTGTGTGTGTGTGTGTGTGTGCGCGTCGAGGCAAAGGACTACTTCATTAACGGGCTGTTTGAACTGAACGAGTCAGCGCGTTCTACTGCGGGTCTTATGTTGTACGTTTTTAGCTGTTCTCAAAGTTAGCTCACAGAAGGAGCGCGCGCGCAATTGATGGAAATATATTCTTTGCGAGGTGGTGTGCGCGCGCGCGCGGGAGCGCAGAGAGCCCGTAAAAAGGGTAATTAAGACATCACATGTGGATGAGCTTACGCTCATTAGTAGCGTGCGCTGTGTGTTTTTTAGCCCCCCCCCCCTGTGCGTGTGTGCTTGCATTGAAAAGGAAAGCTCCTTTACGAACGCGCGCACTTGTACGAGGTATAGGTTCCGTCGATTCGTTAGGTGCAGCCGCCGTGTTCACGATTTAATCGTGAAATTAAAATTTCTTTTTGATCTGGCTTTCCAACTTGACGCGCGGAGAACGTTAAAATAACGCTTTTCAACGAGCGAGGAAAAAAAATGGGGTCTTTGAAATTCAAACAAATGGTAAAACTTTTCTCGTATGAAACTCCTCTCGTTATAATAATAAAAGAACTTTAATTGCAAATTTTAACTCGAGCATTATCCGCATTTGTCCCCAAAATTTATCTGTTATTATGATCCGCGCCATGTTAAAACAATTAGCCCCGGCTATTGATTAATCAGTGCCTCGCCGATATCTATTGAAGATTATAGTCATGGCATAAACCGTCGAAATAATAAATACAGCATCCATACAATCGCTCAATCCATTCAATCGAATTCTATTCCATACCATCCGAGACCTCTGCGCCTCGACGCGCGTGGCATTGTCCGAACTATCTGCAAAATATTTTCTCCGTTTCTATACACCCCACGCGTGAATCGAAAACCGAAGAAAACAAGACGCGAGCGAACGCGCAAACGCTAAATAAAGGAAACCCGAGTGCCATATATATATATATATTTTTTTTTTAAGAACAATCGTTCGCTGCACAGCCAAACGCAGAACACTACACGTAACAAAGCCAAAACTTTTTCCGAAACTAACAAACCCCTACACCGGAGCGGTAGGGAGAGAGAGAGCGCAACAATGGGAAATATTGTTACCGTTGAAACGCACGGCCGGAGAGCGCGTGCACTACTCAGGTATACACACAAAAGTTCGCGTACGGCTTCCTTCGAAATTTGTATCCGTCCCGGCCCCGCGAATTCCATGTACACGGGAGGTGCAAGATTGAGAGAAAGCGTACGCGCTTTGACGAGCCGCAGAATGTTAGACTCAAGCAGCGCGCAAATACGTAAAATTAAGCCGTATCCTCCCCCGCCTCTCTTATACAATCGCGAAAGAGGATTCACATACGTTGATACGAGCGCGGGGGGCGACGCGACGAGGGATGACATCCAACTGTCGAGTTATAAATGATGTATTCCGAGAGCATTTTATTTTGTCCGGCCTGTGCAGCACCTCTCTCTCTCTCTCTACCTGGGGAAAATAGCGACACTGATAAATGGCAGATTCCATGCAAACGCGCGAACACACACACACGCTCCCGCTCTCTCACTTTCGAGAGAGGAAGGGAAGGAGTCGGCGCGTAGAGCGTATATGCGTGCAAGAGCCGCCGAGCGCGAACAATTTATTATGTAAGGGAGCCTCGTAATTCTACGCCCCGGCCCATCTTTCCCGCGTCGACGTTTTCTTTCAAGCTCTCTCTCGTTCTCGCTCGTGCGCTCGCCTACACTACTACTATTCCTCGTCTCCCGTATAGCTTCGCTCTTTTTTTTTCTCTTCGTTTCTCGCCGCGTCTCCTCCTGTCTCCGGCTTCTGCCATGCAAATTAACCTTTTTTCGGAATGGCCAGGTAATGATTTATAAAGGGCAGCGAGCGCGCGCGCGCGTACGCGGCCAGTGCGGCTTTTGTTTCAAAATTATACAAGCTCCGGCCTTTTGTTTTCCCCACTTTTCTCTGGTAATAGTGATTTAACTCCTCGCTTTACCACTTTTGAATTAATTACGTTGGGAGCCAATTGTATTATTCATAAAGTATAATTTTCAATTTCTAGACCCTTCGGTCGATGACCTATATATATATTTTTATATATACCACACCAAGTTTGTTGATTCAAATGAACATTTCTTAAATTCGTAAAAATTCGTTCAAACGCGCTTTACAAAAAAATAGGTCCGTATACGGTTTATACTACTTATGTTCGTAACACACAACAGAATAGTTTTTTTTTAGTTTTGTTTATATGCTTAAAAAAAAATTACCGCTGCGCTTTTCCTCGTTTCTTGCTTTCATAACAACCTTTTGTGTAGCTTTACACGTATATTGTTGCATTATATTGCGGTTCATATGAATAGGAAAGCTACATAGTTAGGGAATTCGAATATATACACATATCACATCGTTAAAATATTCTAAGCGGCCTGCTAGTTGAAGTAGCTACTGCGAAAAATGAATTTTTACGCATACGGAATTACATACATACATACATTTGTAAATACTAAAATAACAGAAATCCATTATTGGGTTCGAACATTCAAACTTGTCTGATTTCAAAAGTGTTTTAACAATACCACAAAATAAACGATTCTGCTAGTTATGAAAATCGAAATCATAAATTTTCCAACACAAAATTAAAATTTGTTAGTCTTTCATATAAAATTACCGTAAATTTATTTGAAAATTGGATTCATCTTTAACATATCTCGGATAAAAAATAAAAATAATTTTATTTTCATAATATTTGCTATTTTTAATTGAAAATATTTATTTTACAGATCCGGAAGTATTATAGATGGACTGCTTTACTATGGATATTTTCTTTTATTGTTGAAAGAAAAAACGTCTTATGATGCTTTGCTTTTAAAAGGAACAGTGTTCATATTGCCAAATTAAATATTAGTAGGGAATGAATAAAATCGACGTGACCATCAACAAATATTCCATAAAAATCCAAGCATCCAAACAAAAATTTACATAAGTTTATGTATAAATACGTATTTTGTATCTACTTAATGACAGAGAAAGTCGCAATTTTCATTATTACATTTCCCGTTGTAGTTTTTAAAATTTTCCTTCTTTCCCTCATATATTGATTTATTTTTTATACAACATTTAGAAAAGTATCTTTAGAAAGGTGATAAAAGGCAAACATAAAAATTTTCAACGAAACTCTATTAAAACCCTCATGAATCTTGCATTCATACACTGTCATTACGCTTCACAATTCTCTCGATATTTCAATCTCTCCAGAAGGCGCTATAATTCTCGAAATTCATGAATACAACATAACCAACTCGAGCTTCGCTAACGGGCCAAGAGAGAGAGAGAGAGAGAGGGAGAGAGAGAGTTTCAATTTTTCATTGCTCCTTCCACGACAGAACTACTCTGCTAGCGCTATATATGTATAAGAAGCGCGAGAGAAAGAGACGGGGAGGGCAAAGATTTAGCTCCCGCAATAATGTGATATATAATCTGCAGCGTATAGCTCGCGCGCGCTCAGTAGTAACGCCCGAGCTCTTGAGCGGCAGTAAATTAAAACCGACAACGTCAGACGCGGCGCGCGGCCGTTTACCTGACGTTCTGTAAACTGAACTACTGCGGCGCGAGGGCGCCTCGCAATACCTTCCCTTTATCGTGCAAAGCCGAGTGAGAGCGCGCATCAAGTGCGATCTGCTAAGTGATGTTGCGTTATTGCGTCTCGTGCGGGAGTTCACGATTGACGCTACGCCAAAGTGAGAGAAGCGGAGAGAAAACGTAATCCTAAATGCATCTCCCGCGCGCTTACGTGTTTGTACATACGTCATCGCGCGAGGTTTATCGGGCGCGGTTTCGCTTTACACTTTATTCAGATGCAAAACGAATTTCAAATGCAACACCTTGTAAATAGAGAGAGAGAGAGATAGCGAGAGCGAGCGGATATTTAAATATGCGCACTTCATCAGCAGAGTAAACTTCTGATTCGACTGGCCGTGGTGCGCTCTCTCGTGCAGCGCTTATCTCTTTGCCGCGAGTGATGTGCATCTTTTACCGCTGCAATGGATTCGCGGGGGGTGGGGCGCGCGCGCTCGCGCAGCTTTTTCATTAAAATTTATGGCCTTTTCAAACTGCTTTAAATAATATTAATGCGACTGGAGTTTAACTACCCATGTGAGCTAACTGCTCTTTGACTCGTTGCATCTTCAGCGTAATCCTGTTTATTTTCTAATGCCAAAATGAAATTAATCCAAAAAGCCTCTATTTATATGCATCTACAATTTATATTAATGGTTCGTAAAGTTAATATTAAAACAAAGCGTTAACCATGAATAATTCTCTTAATTTTTTCGGATAAAACAAAAGTGAATTCGTACATTTATATAATATAATTGCAATTAATCGTTTCAATTGTATAGCAAATGAATTTTTCATCGTAAAGAAAAGGCGTCTCTCGTTAATAACGAAATGCGATCGGAAAATAAATACAATGGTTCGCCAATCCATTTTCATTATAAAAGATTGATTTATCGATTGTAAAAAAAAGCAGCAGCAGCAGCAGCTACGCAGCAAACCTCCAACTCGATCCAATCAATCACACCATTTAGCAACATTATTAAATTCTCTTTATCTCCTGTATATATAAATTTCAAAATAATAAACCAAAACGCCGGTGTATTACGCGACTCGTTCCCCGCCGCGCTTTCGCTCTCGCAACTGGAGCACACTAAGTATATTCAATAAATTCCGCGAGCAAGCGAGCAATTTTTTGTCTCCAGCCCGATGCGTTTCGAAAACAGCACACCGCACAGCACGCGCGTGCGCAGGCAAGCAAGATTTAAGCGAAAACATTTGAAGAACTCGCGCGGAAGAATGCATCTCGAGAGAGAGAGAGCGTGCGAAGTGCCATTTGGCAGCGGTTTTCGCGCATAAATAACAAAACGCCGCGCGCCTCCGCTGCGCACACGCTTCCTCGCGGTCATGAATATTCAAATTTTCGCAAAAATCTGCTTATTCCACTAGACCCTCAAAAGCGCGTTCTCGCGCTGCAGTAGAGTCGCAGCCGCGCGACTAAAAATATCCTATCTATATTCAGAAGGGGATGAGAGAGAGAGGTGGAAGAATCCCTCCAGCGGAAACAAACGTCCTTTTACCGCAGCCGCGCGCGAGCTCGCGCTATAATGCACTATTCACCGCGCGCGGGCGGGCGCCTTAACGCGATCAATTCAGCATGAAAGAGCGCGTCTATGTCGCTCGAGTGCATCCATTCAAGCTCGAGCGGCGTTGGCGGCGACGGTGGCGCATTATGCCTCGAGCCCCGCAGGCAAATACGCCGGCGTGTGGAAAAACAGCGCGCGTTCGCCGAATTTGCGCCGCTCTATTATCGCAACTGAACCCCCCCGTTACTGCCTGTTTGTTATACCTATATACACACGCATCGCGGGCACGTAGATACAGATTCATATACACGCGCGCGCGCGCCCGCCGGGGCAGACAGAGAGCGACCCCGGCGCTCGTAAAAGGCGCTCAAATGAAAACTCCGTGGCGCAGTAGTAGTGCAGCAGCAGCAGAAGTGTACGTGGCGGCAAGAAAATCGAGCCTCGAAATATAACGAGCGCGCGGCCGTAAGTGCATCTCCTCGCGCTCGCTCTCTCTCTCTCTCTCTCTCTCGTTGCTGTGTGTGTACTCAACGACGTGACTCGCGTCCGCGATCTGCATAACAAGATCTATGCGGGAGCACTTTCTCACAGCTGCTAGGCAGCAGCAGCCGTCGCCTCGTTGTATGGACGGACAATAAAGCCAGTGCGCGCGGCTTTATATCTTTTCTCTCTCCGCCTATACTATATGCCAAGGAAGAGGAGGAAAAAAGACGAGATTGCGGCTGTATGTGCGTCTCGGCGACGTCGGTCTCGTCGACCGAATTTTTCTATTACGAGGAAGCGAGGCGGCGAATTGGAGCGGGACAACTCTATACCAAGCGCCCGCCCGCCTCTCGAGCGAGCTGTTTATTCTCGCGCGACTACTGTTCGTTAATCCGGTTATCTTGTGCATGACGAATATGTTATTATTATAGTCAAGGAATTATTATGGGATGTATACATACCACTTTATCACTTTCAAAAAATAATCGATTTTTTTACGGATTTCGAAAGGAAAACTTATAAAAAATGATGTGTAAAAAATTTTAAAACGATCCGATCACTGCAAGTGTGTGTTTTGTCGATTTTAGTTTGGCGCACTCTACGGCCATTAAAGGAAAAAAAAACTTTAAACGCGTTTTTCTCAAAACCACTTTTTTCGGTTGGGGGACACGATTTCTCAAAAAGTATTCAACCGATCAGTTCCAAATTTGTACCACGTCTTCGTTACACGTATGGCTATCGCCTGAACTAGGATTATGTAAAAATTTCAATTGTAACTATATTTTTCAACCGAAAAAAAAGCATAAAAATATGATTTTTCAAAATTTTTTTGTTTTGAATATCCGCCATTTTGTTATTTTTGCATGAAACTTAATTATCCTAGTTCATGCGATAGCCACAGCTCTACTGGATCTAAATTTTTTTGAATTTTGTATTTCAGATCATTGCCCCCTTCAAAATCGTGCCCGCCATCAAAGTTTTTTTGAGACGCTCAATGGTTATTGCAATTGTACATAAATAAACAATATAAAATTTAACAAAAAAAATGATTTTACATACTTTAAGAGTACCTTTATTATACCCAAAAGGATTCATATCGATATCTATTATAGGAACTACAAAATAATTCATAAATGTAGCTTAACTTTTAAGCTTGTAAAGTGGTATGAACCCATAATGGTATGTGTAATATTATAATTGCTCTGTAAGCATTGATTTTGCGTATATAATTTCGTCATGCGTTCCAATATAATACGCTTCAAGCTCCAACTTCCGTAATTAAGCGATATAATTATATAACGCGCATAAGCCCAAATAATTTCGGCAGCTATGGGCGTGTTCCACACTAGCGCGCAGAGTAATATCGTAACGGAAAAAGACAGAATGTGGTCGCGCGATTCATGCTATTAAAGGATTTATCCCCATTCGCTTCATATTAAATTAACGTCGAGATCAATCACGCGCATTACTTCTATAGCATTAGCTACGTACTAATGCACTATATCAAGTATTAACAGACGATTTCATTGCGACGTCGAAATTAATCGTCAACTGCGCGGGGCTAGCGTCGTCCGAATTAATAAAGCAGGACGCGAGTGGATTTTTCTTTGTGAACTTCATTCAGAACTTTCCCCGCGCTGCGCGCATAGAATCTTTCGTCGGCGGAAAAAAAAATTTGAGAAAAAGGGATTGGGTAGGTAAAATTGAGAGAAAAGTTGGCGCGTAGTGTGAACTCGAGGATTTTTTCTTGATTTCTTCGCGCGAAGGGCTTTCGCATCGTCTCCTGCGACACCGAGAATTTCTTTTCCCCCGGAATAGATTGCGAACAAAACGTGTATGTATATATAGATCAACGCGGCAATCGTAATATTACATTATTTCTACTCGAAAAATCACGGCTCAATTTACAGCTGCGCAAATCATTACCGGGATTAAAAAAATGAGGTTTCAATCCCAAACGAACAGACCCACATACGTATATATCTCTACACGTATATATAGCGTGTACTAAAAGAAGGATTTACCGCCCGCAATTCCCAGCACGCTGCGCCGACGGATTTCAAGCAAATCCCAGCCCATCTCCGCGCCAGCATCCGTAAGAGAGAGGCGCACACACGCGCGCACAACACGAACACACAGACGTTTTCCAGATTTACAAGACAGATCAACTCACTCTCTCCCTCTTCTGTACTCCCGACCACAAATCCCGCTCGCACCGCCAGTAACCGATCAATTATTTCCGCACGCGGGGAGGGGGGCCCTCAGTTTTTCATGCATCCGCGCATTAACGAAGTCCGGAGCGCGTACAAATGGATTTTCGCACGAGAGCCGGCGGCCCGCATGTCGTGCACTTGAGCGCGGAAACAGAGAGAAGAGCAGGGAAAAAGGTCCGCTTACGCGGTAATCGAACGTCCGGGCCGGGTGCACAATGTGAGCCCTTTTTCCCTCCCTCTCTCTCTCTCTCGAGTGTCAAAGCAGTGAGCGAAAACGCGCGGGGTATAGAGGCGTGGTCGGGCGCGCGTGAAAGTGAATACTAGCCGGGTCCGATGTGCGGGACTGTGTAGTGGCGAGGCGCGAGTTTGAACTTCAAATTGATTAAACACGCGTGCTTCGCCCCCTTTCGCGCGCCGGAGCTATTTTTTTTTTCTTCTCTTTTTTTTTTATTTTATTTTTCGTTTGTTTTGTCCTTTTTTTGCGCCGCGAGCGCATGCGGAAAAATTTCGCGAGGACGCGTCCGCATGCGTTCAAATGAAAGCAATATCGAGGAGAGTACTTTATCCGTTACCCGATACATTTGTCGCGCGTATTCGTCCGAATTTACGGTTTTTTTTTCCTTTTTATCTTTTTGGTTTCAAGAGGTAAATCTTAAAATTTGCACAGCTTTGCGAGCTCGGCGGGCTCGGATATTCGCGTAGTTTTATTTATTTGTCGTTTTATTTAATGGATTTTGGTTCGTTTTTTCGCAAAGCTCGTTGGAAAAGGCGTACGAAAAAAAAAAAAATACGAGCGAGCTGAACTGCAAGTGTCTCTTACTTTAGGGGGAGTTTTGAGATTCGCTGGAACAAAGTTATGGTTTCATAAAAGTTTCGATATTATTTTCTTTCTAAAGTGGTGGATTGAAAGTGTACCTTACTTAAGTAACGTATATTATATTGTCATACACAAAAACAATTAATTAGTGTTGTTTTTTTTTTTAAATGCTATTTTAATAACATTTGTGAAAATATACATTTTCGTTTTACGAAACATTAATAATAAGAATGGAAATTCAAACAATTTAAATAATTTTGAATTTACTTCTCTCACAAAATTTCAGTTTCCGTAAGACTTCGATAAGACAGTACTGAAATATACTCGGATATATCTATACTTATACATTAGCATTTTATCATTTTTAGTCAGAATTATAACTGTAACTTATTTAAATTTATAATCTTTCGTAATATGAATCATTAATATTTTCAAATGAAAAATTTTTTTTGTTGAAACGCATAAAACCACCTCGAAATTCTTTTAAGGAACAATTGTTAAAATTTTGTTGCTAAATCTCACAATGAAGAATCCCTAAAAGACAAATTTCGAAGATTCGCCAGTTTCCAGAGTGCAAATTCTACTGTAAGAATTTCAGCAGGAGAAAATGTCTGCAGTTTTGAAATAAAGAAAGTGCTTGAGAAGTCGAGATCTAAATTGGACTAGAGAGAGGGAATATTTAAGAGGAACTTCGTGCTGAGAAAGTAAAACGAGATAAAGCAGCCGAAATGAGAGAAATAGAGAATTTTTCATTTCCCATAGTATTTTCTCCCAATATAAAGACTAAGGATGGAAGAGAGGGGGGAGAAAAAGTCACCATGGAAGTGTCTATACGAGCGCGTCCCGAAAGAAAGAAATCACGAAATTAAAGAAGGTAAAGCGAGAGCCGGAAAGGGATAAAAAAAAGGTCGTAAAAAACGCGAAAGGAAGACAGAGCGAGCGAGAAAGTGAACGAGAGAGAATACCTCCACGTTTCTCTTCTAGGATGGGGAATCTCTCTCAGGTGCAATTTTTACCGGGGAGTAATGGTGGTAACTCTTGTGTGTTTAATCTCCGTCAGGAATGGAGAGCGCTCGAGCGGCCGAGTCGATTTGAAATGCGACTACCTATTCTCTACCGGCCCACTCTCGCATCCCCGCGCTGCGGTTGCAAACCGATTGACGTATGACGAGTTTTGTGTACGTTATGTGCGATATGCTATACTTGAGGCTCGTGCGCGAGACTTGATTAATGGACATGTAATACGGTCCGATGGAAACTCGTTTCGGCCATCTAATCATGGCCCGCGTGGTTATTAAAATCGCTGATCGAAAAAAGAAAAAAATATTGAAATTCTAAAAGTTGGGGGACCTGGATACGCGCGCTTGTGGACTTTGTGAAATATCACCGATGGTTCGTGCATATTCATATTTTATGAGTTACGCGAGCGAAATATTAAAATAACATTGATTTTCGAGGATATTTTTAGGAGTTACAGAGAATTTAAGAAAATATTATCCCATTACATCGCGATGGTAATTTATTCGCTTGAAAGTGGTTCATTGCTTTTAACGGAATTCCATCGAAGGTATTTAAAATACGATTTTAACAATTTTTAATTATAATAGTTGTAGAACGGTAGAGACTTACGAATCTGCGGTGAAACGCTCTCATTCAGTCACATATATCCCACAGGTATCAGAATACTCACCTGAAAAGAAGAAAAAATAAAATTAATCTATTAAATAAACGAAAAGCATGTTTATATTGTATCGTAAATGATTTATTCGCGTGAAATTTATATTATACCACGTCAGTTTACCTACACGAAAATAAGCTTTCCGTAAAAAAACAATCTATTATTTCTATAGCGAGCCGACGACGCCCCTTTTTTCAAACGTGATTCGGTTCGTTTTCTCTGCAAATATTTGAAGGTCCTCTCCCCTGGCGCACCTTGTGTGTTGGAAAAACACCAAACTGCCGGCCGATATTAAAGACGAGAAACAGAGAGCTGCAGGGGGAGGGAGGTGGGGCAATGTAACGGCGCCAGAGTTATACAAGCACCTTTTAATTTCGCTACGGCAATATCAAGCGAGACGTACGCTACAGCAGTTTCTTAAAGGGCCACCACCGCGCGCCGAGGGAATTTATCAAAGTAACAATATCATTAAAATCAAGCTCGCCCCGGCGAGCGCCGCACGTATTACAGCGGCAAAACAATGCTTATATTATATATTTACACACGTATTACATGTTCAACGTCCGCAGCAATTAATATTTACAAGCCAGTGTCGCGCGGCAAGCCCCCCGAATTCAATAATAACAAGACGCACACACCGGCTCGCGAAGCATCGTTGAATAATTCCGCCGTAAATTCATTAAAAACGCCGCGTCGTTAGCGATATCGAGTTACGCGCCGGCGTAGAGGCAATAATTCACAATGCGGGGAGGGCATCTACATATATATATACATACAACGTGAGTCTTGCGGCAAAGGTCAATACCGGGCGAAGCATTATGGGCGAAAATAAAACACGAGGCGGCAAGACGAAGGAGAGAAAAGAAAAGGTGACGGAAGCCATTCAAGATAAGCGATCGACTGGCCCGGCCACGGCCGAACGTGTGTACTACATTACGTATACATAATGCGGCGCCGACTGTCTGCGTATATATATCTATACATATCTTTATCACACAGACCTAGAGAGAGAGAGAGAAAGCGACACTCGCGCACTACATCGTGCGGCGACACGCGAGGAGCCAATCGTTCGCCGTCGACTTTTTTCGCTCGCTCGTTTCTTTTTTCGGCCAAGTCTCCAATTACATTAATCAGAGAACCGATTCAATTTCCCGTGCCACACGTACACATACACCCACACACACGCGCGCAGACAGACAGACGGAGGAAGCGCTCGGTAATATAAGAGCGCGGGGGAGTTTTCCGACTTTTGTAATTAATATCCCCCCCGCAAACGCGCGACCAGCAGGGATCGAGAGCCGCTATACCACCAGCACCGGCGGCGGCGGCGACACTTTTCATTTTGTCGCCGTGGGAGGAAAGAGAGACGCGCGCGTCAGTATATAGCGGGGGAGTAGGCCCTCCTCGAGGAGGGAGAGCGCGCGAAATCTGCAAGCGTGGCGTGTCTCGAGATGTCGCGCGTTAATTGCTCGCTCTTCCATTGTTACCTCTTACAGAGGCGCAAGGGGCTTTGGCCCTTTCAGCCTGCGCGTCGTCCCCTCGTGTCTCTTTGCTCCCGCACTTTCGAAGCGCCTCTCGTTTCACTCCTCTGTCTCTACACGCGCGTTTTCGTTTTTTCTTTTTTTTTTCGTTCTTTATTTTCTTAAATTGCTAAGCTGCTTCTAACACTTGAGCTTTGAAGTAGGGTTTCGTTTTAAATTTACTTCAATGGCATTAATGCTTGAAGTGGCAACAAGGTTGAAAGAGAGAAGGTTTGTCCCTGCTGCGTTTTATTATTTTTATGTCGCGTTTACGGGTTTCTTATGTTTATGTTTTTCTCTCATATAATAGTGGTTGTATAAGATAGCCTTCCTTACTGAGCGATAAATCTCCCAATAACAATAATTTTCATGTACCAAGTTTTCTTTCGCTATCTTACTATCCAACATCCATACTCATTTCACTCGAGTCTCGTTAATAGAATTCCTTGGGGCAGCCCGTTCATTAGACCCACTTTTCCAACCCTAAACAACACACCATGCATACACGCGACACCCTCCGAATAAAGCATCCAATTTTAATTAGCTAAGCAATTAACACGACCATTACTTTTAAAGACACACGCTGCCAGCGCCGAAAGTCACTTAAGCTTCGGCTCTATGCGCCGTACCTACGGTATACGTCTCCTCCGTATCCCACACTCTCTTCCTCTGGGCGTGTAGAATGATGAACGCGCGCATCGCCGGGCCGTCTCGCTCGCTCTCTCGCGTCCTTTCTTTTTTCGCCTCTCTTCGAGTCTGCCATTCGCCGATCCATCATACGTACGTGACCCCATCGCCCGCTGGATTTGCCCCCCTCCCTTTCCCTCCAGAAATCATCTATAGCGCGAGAGCGTATATAGCGCGTACGCGAGCTCTACAGCTCGGCTCGAACGTAAGTAACGAGCGCGAAACGAGAAAAGGAGCTCAGCTTGCCGCTGCTTTTTCCCTCTCTCTCTCGCTCGAGCGTGTTGAGCCTTCGTCCAACCATTGTCCGCTAATCCCAGTAATACGGATGAGGGGAAGTGTTTTATTTTCTGTAACATTGGGGAGAAAAAGAAAGCTTAATCGCAAAGGCGAGAGTGAGAGAGAAAGTGTGTGTGTGTGTGTTATACGGGAGCGTCTTGTTTATGAATAGCCGCAGTTCTTGAGCGGAGGAGCGCAGCGGAGTACAGCGCCGAGCAGCAGCAGCAGCGGCGGCAAGCCCCTCCTTCGCTTTATTGCGTTAAGCCGTCGTTTTCCTAAGTGTAACATTAATATCCCGCGATAATGCAATAACGGCCGCGCGCGGACGTCCCAATTAAAATAATGAATCCCGCGGATCTGGGAGGGAGAGAGAGGCTGAGGAAAAATATAACCTGATGAGGTGATTAATTAATGCATTTGCACGCTTCTTGTCCGGGCAAATATCATTAAGTTCAACGAACTTTTCTTCTCATTAATTCTTGCCTTGCGGGAACTTCACTTTTATATCAGGGGTAAATGAATGAACAAGTGATAACTTCAGTCTTATAAGTATAGGTACTACGGAGTTTTTTCTCCATTTTTCAATGGTTTTATACTTTTGTGCAAACCTTTCAAAAATTAATGAAATATTATTTGCAGATTTGTTGCATTGAAATTTTTGTTTGGTTAAATTGCTTTTTAAGATTCAAATATTATCTTAATCGTATAACAACAAGTGGTGAATTTGCAGTAAAATAATTAACAGAGCTATATTAAAATAATGCTTTTATCAATCCATTTTCGTCGCAACTCCAGACATTTATTCTGCATTTTTCTTTGGTACGTCCAATACGGTTACTCGGATTTCCTTGCGTTTTCACACTTTGCCTATACGACACCTATCTTGTCCGTGTGAAAAATTCCGCAAAATTTATAATAACTTATTTACAAAACAAACAAAAAATCAGTGTAGCGAAAAATTTGAAAAAAACCGATCGATTTCCGCGTATACACACTAGCGAGACGTAAAAAGCTTTTTATAGATTTTGTCATTGTAGGAGAAACGTTTATTCACAGTCAATTCCCCGCGTGGCACGAGTCCGCTATACCTATACGTTCCCCGGAGCGGTCGTACGGTTGATCGAATTGTGACGCGTGCGCGAGCTGGAGAGCTTATGTCTTCTGATATGGTGCCTCGGATGGGCTGTCTCGAATGGCCAAAACGCGCGCAGCAAATCTCTCTTCACTCCTCCCCACCCCCTTTCACTCTCAAGCTCAGTCGCCTTTGCGCGCGAACTCATCGGGGTTCACGCCACGGATAAAAGCGAGATAAAGTAGGTCGAATGCCATTCGGGAGTTACTCTATAATTGCACGATATTATTGTGGCGATAATTCTAAATCGTGAATCATGCGCGCTTTGCGAGTCGAAAAGTATATATATATATATTGGGAGATTGGCATCGTCCTTGCACGCAAGTTTCGCGCCGGGCTTATTGTCAAACTCAGCACTCAACGATTCGTCGTGTCATTGAGTGGCTGTTGGAAATTCCCCGTAATTATACTAATTCGATTGTTTCGAGCGAGTTTAATCGTTAGAGTGATAGTATCAAAAAGACGCGCCGGCTATTTGTCAGTGGAATTCTTCATGGAGTCCCATTTAATTATATATATATTATTGTATAGTTAAATACGGCGAAACAATCAATTTAAAGTTAATCGAATTTTGAAAATTGAATGTATGTAGTAAATAGTTAATTTCAAAAAATAATCTTTGAGACAGAATTAACGTGCTTGAACCTTTTGTCTCTTAATTATAAATAGTGAATGATAATGCTAATTTTCAGGATCTCAAAAACAGATTAAAACAACCGGAATTTCTAAGTAGGAACCTGTCAGAACTCCAACATCCCTTAAATTTTTATTTTTAATACACTATCTTCAAAGGTCACTTATGTTCGTTGAAGTAAATATTGTACCGTTTTCTCTTACGAATCTGCTTCTGACATTTCGCACACGCTTCCACAGCTTTTCCGTGACTAGTAAAAACTTCCAAAACTTCTTTTCTACGTGAGCGTACAATGATCCCTTGCTTCCATTAATATCATATTATAATAGTTAGTTCCTTCTAAATGAAATCTTTTTTAAAACTTAAGATTCGTGCTTCGATGATTTATGATAATTATTTTCTGCAGAAATATGCCTGTATCAATATTTCTAAAAATGGAAAACATTTAATTAACCAATAAAACTACTGACAATATATTTGTTCCATAATTTTAAATTCGTTCATGCATAAGTAAAATATTTGTAGAAAGAAGATAATTAACTAAATATTTTTAACTTTATTTACACTTTCTAATTTTATGGAGCAATGAATTCAGTAGAGAAGTACACAAAGTAACTACCACATACATTTTCCCTAAAAAAATATACTGAAAATTTAATAAATTAAGGTAAATTTTAGTTTATATTGCGTAACAAAATTTCTCTCAGTAAGTTATATCCACTGTTTTGCGAAATTTAAATTACAAAATTTCAAAACATTTTCCTTAATAACATGCAGAAAACAATAGATATTTTCAGCTTTTAAAGTAGAAAATATATGCATAGAAAAAATATTTGTATTGAATATATGTTATACATACAGTTGCGCAAGTTGTGTGTAGAACGTAATTAAAAAACGTGGATATTAGATCCATTATGTTTCTGGGGTTCCTGAATTGGAAAATGAAATATTGTAAAATTGTTCGAATGTATGTACGTAACAAATTTGTATATGTTTACCGTATTCCTTACAAATGAAGACTTATCGAAAAATTTACTTCGAAAGAAATGAAAACAACATTCTTAGTTGTTGATGTAAAGGAGGTTCTATATTGCAAATGCAAACAGTAGAGAATTAACTATAATTGAAAATATGTTATAAATATCTTAAAAATTAATATGTGCGCAAAATTTCAGGTAGGATTGACGATATAATACTCGATAAACATGCTTTAGAAAATCACCCGTTTTATCTATGTGTTATGGCAGAGATACTACCGCGAACCTTAAGTAATACTGTCTCTTCTCGTAAAGAGTACATATAGTAACATAAAACGACAATATTAAAGTACAAATTTCAAGCTTTATTTTGGTATAAAAAATGAATTTGTTGACGAACGATCTAAAGAGATATTGAATAATGTTTAGAAAAAATATTCATAACTTCACGCCATCGAGATGCAAAACAAATTCATGATCACATGAATTTGTACATACTGTTGTTATATAATCCATAAATTTGGTATACACAATAAATAATAAAATAAACAATAGATTTTACCTTAACAAATATTTATATAGTTCATCAGATTATTGTACTAGATCACATCTAATTGAAATGTATTGATTCTTTTCCATTTTTTACTACTAGCCCGCATGGCGTAGTTTTAATCTCGTTACAAGAGCTTATAATCAATCAATTAATTGATAGATTGATCGACATTTACATCATTTTTAGGAGTGTAATTCGTATGACCGCAAGGTCAGTTCGTTAAGTGCAAGCGTGCGGTAATTCTGCCTCTAAAAATTGGCCTGTTCCCATTCGCATATAACAAATGGCACGACAATAAAGCAAACTTTATTAAAAACAAAAAATACTTATACAGTGAATTGAAATGGCATATGCAGTCGACAATTGAGTAATGCAAATAAATTTCATTGTTATACTTCTCTAGCATGAATGTTCGACCACAACGCGCCATCGACTAAAAGCCAAAACACAATCGCACGCGCCTGCGGAAATTTCAATACCAGCCGCAAATTCGAACACAAATTTCGGTTCTAATGACAATGGGGTGAGAGACGGCTTATAATACACAGAGCGGTTTCCCCCTCCTCTCGGCCGCTTACGTGTATCGGCCGGCCAAAGGAAGTCGAACGAGAATCGACGACTTGTCCCTACAGTCGCGAACTATCATTCACGATTATCGATTAATTGGTCAATCAGTGCCAAATTGGCAGACACGTCGATAATTGTAATTGCTAATCATGCAATTATATTATCGTTGCGCTGCCGCCTGTGCGTCGGGCCCCGGTGACCGCGCGGATATCTGTCTCTCTCCCTCTCGCGCGCCCCCCACGCGTTAGGCCGTTTGCCGCGCCGCATATTTGGCGATAGTTCGCACGCACGCACGCCGCCGCGCTATACTACTGCTTCGCCGTATCTCTCTCGAGCCGTTGAGAATTTGCATATTGACCCCTTTAAGCGACCCGCCGTGAGGCCGAGATCGCGCGTTAATTATATTATCAATTGTCCAAAATAATTATTGTATGTTTCTTTGACGAAAGTACGTTATTATATATGCGAGGATATACGTGGGTGTGTGCGTGTGCACTTTGAGCTGCGAATTTGGGTTATCGGGCGCACGAGCGCGTTTGCTTTGTCGTTTTCGACAATTAAAATGCAAATGTTTGCCCCGGTAAATGAGTTTCTTCATATTGAATTTATCATTGGCGCGTTAATCACTGCCGAAAATCAACGGGAGGAAGGATAGAATTCAAATGATTTTACAATCAGCCGACAATTTATCCACACAAGGCCGGTCCGTTTTAATTTATTTTTACCCTCCCTTCGACTTTATAATCATTTGTTTAACCTTATTCCGCGAATTGTGAAAACGCGCGTGATGTTCAATATAGATCAACGTGGCGTTAATTTCGTTCAAAAGGTGTGTTTGAGTAAGTATAAATATTTTATACAATTGCTTTTGAAATCGAATGATCATTTAAAAGATAATATATGCCTGGTAGGTTAGAGGTGGGCCAAAGTACTTTACATTCAACTAAAAAATCTTAAAATAAAGTTTACTATTTATATTTGCAAAACTGTTCACAGCTTTTCTAGATATTCCTCCCAAGTACAGGGGTTCTATAGGTCGCTGTAACATTCAAAGCAAACTGGCGATTCTCCATTTCCATCTGTATAGCGAAAAAGAGAGCTTGGCGCTATCGTCTTATCTTCATTCTATTCTCTCTTTCGTGCGTGTTTCAAGGCAGCCTCGCTCCCGCGCGCTGCTCGAATTCCGGGCTTACACTAACACCAAATTTTAGGATAATTGTATACCTTTATGCTACTTTTATTTACAGCTAAGTGTTTTTACAAATAAGCAGAAAAGGTAATCTGATGCAGAATCGACCCCGTGCACGCGTATTATCACAATGCTTGCATTTAGCAAAATAAGCAAAAGAAATGCAAAAATACGTTTATACGAATTTTTTTCTATATATTATATAACGTTAAAGTATTAAGGATTTACAGCGGCACCTACAAAAGTAAACGCTTTGATATACAATTCATAAATCAGCACGTTACCAACCAAAAAAAAGAAAAACAAAAATAAATACAGTAGAGAATTTATTCAGTAATCCGAACATCGATAATAAATATAACGTTTTGATGTTCCCGACCTAACGTGTGCAGCGCGAACCACTCGTAACACCGCGAAAGCAATTATCCAATAAAAATCGAAGCAGCCATGTCAGCGCGCGCGGATGTCCGTAAACAAGAATACGAGGCTTTAATCAAGATCCTTGGCGAGCGGTGCGCGCAGGCAGCAAGCCATACAAGACTCTAACAAGAACGCGCTGCTCTAGTACCCTGTACGTATATATATATATACGTTATATACGTACACGAGACTTGCCCGAGGCTACTTATCGCATCTATATCGAGCGCCATATAATTCGACGTAAGAGCCAGCAGCAGCAGCAGCAGCGTAGTACCAGAGCGCAGACTTCGAAGAGGGTATAGTAGTATAATGGAAGCGCGCGGGGGACTTGGAAGGCATACTCTCTCTCCGGGCATTATCCCGAAAGTTGCATTGTCCGAGCCACGTATACGCCCTATCGCGGGGGTAGTCGCTCGCTGAAATTCGCAGTAACGTACATAAAGAAATTATCGGCGCGCGCGAGGCTAGAGGCCGCAGCTCGTGAAAGAGCCGAAGATTCTCGGCGGGAGAGAGGATGCCGCGTAGTACACACATTCCGCCCGCGCGCAGAGGCAGGACCGTAAACGTTGCTAGATGTCTGCGATGCCTTTATGGGAAATTCCCGATGTCCAGCGTGCGCCGTCCAGCGATATGAAGAGCTGGACGAGCGCGCGATCCTTTGTCATCTGTCCGCGCGCACTTCGAGCTCGCACGCGCGCGCAACGCGAGAGTGCGACGGGGGTGCCTTGGTGCTTTATGGCCGTAAAGACGCGCGCACTTACAATCAACTATATTAAGCGGTCAGCGCGGAGATGGGAAACGAGGAGGACGCTGGAGGAGATAGACGGGCGTGGAGGAGGTGAAATCCAGGGCGTAATAAAGGCC
>JAPYZP010000594.1:0-51787 GCA_030522985.1 Torymus sinensis | reverse complement strand
GCCTGAAGAGGGACATATTCAATAAAAAGATGTCCGAAACGTCGCGATAATAACAATTTGTTGTTTATTTTACCACCTTTAACAAATTTTGGTAGTAACTTTGGCCAATAGCTTCATTACAATATTATTAAACCACTACCATTAGCTGCATTTACCAATAATATATATAATAGATACAACGAAATAAATATTGTAAACGATTGGACATTAACCTTTCAATATTTGTCAATGAGAAATTTAATTTTGACAGCATCTAAAAAATGTTAAGTATAGGTGTTTGCTAGCAATTACAAGTAGATGTATTTTGTAAAATGAAAAAAAAAAGAATAAAAAATTGTAAAAACCCGTAAGAAATCATAAATCTGGAAAAAATTAGAAGAAAGTAAAGCGCGGAAGAGTTCTTCCCCAATTTAATAAAAACAAATTGCATCTATACATCCAGGGCAAAGCAGCGCGGGTTCGCACGGCTACAACATATATTTCCGTCATTCCGCCTTTCCTTAATCAACGAAAGTCGTCGTCGTCGCCGTTGCACGCTCCCCGCAACGTGCAGCTCGTTGCAGAAAGACCGAGGAGAGAGAGAGAGAGGGGAGAGGGAGAGAGAGAGAGAGAGAGAGAGAGAGAGAGAGAGAGAGAGAGAGAGAGAGAGACTCGACGTGTCTAAAACGTCATTCCGAAGACAAAGAATGATCTCGTCTATCTCCCTCTCTCTCTCACTCTCTCTTTGCCCTCGGGCTCGCGCGCTCGCACACGTGACTCGCACAGGGCTCCGCTGGATCCCAAGTAGCACAAAGACGTGCCTCAGCATCTATGCGCCGTTCGTAGATCTGCTCCGGCTGTACGTACCTACCTATATACGTATATAGAGCGGAGACAGAGCCGGTTGTACAGGAGCCCTCCGTGTCTCACGCACACGCGCGCGCTTGGATGCTCGCTGCACGTATAACACGCGTATTCCCCAGCGCGCGGGCGCGTATCATGCCGCGCGCAAATCCCTCTCTCGCGCTCTGCTCGCTGATTCGCTCGGTGCGTCGTCGCCGCCGTCGTCGTCGTCGGGGCTGTCGATATATATAGCTATCCATATACGTGTATAAGAAGAGCGCGTATAGCCGCGCGCACATAGCCGGCTGCGCACGGAGACGCGCGGGACGAAAATTACGACCTCCGCGTCTCTCAGCCGTCTGAATATACACATCTATACCTATACACATGCGCACACGGCTGAGCTGCCCGCAGACTCGAACGAGCCGCCGCCGGCGCTCCTAGACGGACGACGAGAGAGAGAGAGAGAGAGAGAGAGAGAGAGAGAGCGAGCGAGCTTTATGGGCTGCATGCACACACTTTCGAAGGGGAGGTGTCCGTCCTCTTTCTGGGCTATACACGCAGCCGAGGATTACACATACAAGGATGCGCGACTATACGCAGGAAAAATATCGCGCGAGATTGCACATCCTCGGAGAGCAGAGGAGAGCGCAGGCAAGATCGCGCAAGCTGCGTGTGTCTCGCGTCCTCGACAAACAAAACGCGGAAACTGCGCGCTGCACGCATCACGTATATATAGCGAGGCGGCTGCGGCGAGGCTAAAGAAAGATAAAAGACAGAGAGGAGTGTACATCCTGCAGTCGCGACTGCCGTGAGTAAGAGAGAGAGAGAGAGAGAGAGAATGCGAGTGCGCGGGCGGTTTTACTGTTTCGGAAGTCTAGTCGCTCCCGGCTATTCGCTCAGCCCCTTCTCTCTCCCTCTTTCCTTCTGGCCGCGTTTCGCGCAGGCTTTCTCTTCCTCTCTTCCGGTATCCTCTCTCTCTCTTTGCCCCCTTCCACATAGCTTCGCTCTCTCTCCTCCCCCGTTTTATACGACCTTCCAGCCCCGTCGCCAGACTAACACACCGCCAGAGTCGTAAACCTGCATCCAGCCGCCCCCGCCGCCGTCGCGTCGTCTCCCGCGCTGTCTATCGTCCTCGTCTCCTGCCTCCATCGCACCCCTCTGCTCCCCCGCCCCGCGCGCACTTACGCGTCTACTTGCGCGGGAATATGAGGTCGAGTGCGGCCGCGCGCGCACTCGTCGTTTCGCGTGAATACAACGGCTTTACGGGGAGGGATTTTAGATATGTTTTCCCCGAAATTAATACAGAGTTTAGCTTCAGGACGATAAAGAGCGAGAGAGAGAGACCAGACGGCAGTAAAGAGGCGAACGCCGCTGCTTCTTTTGATGCGTGCCCGTCTATATGTATATGTATGAAGGAAGGAGATTAACGACTTTACCTTCTTTTTAGGATAGAACTTTTGGTTTTTCATTTTTTTTCTTTCATTTTTGTCCTTCGTAAGATAGTACTTTATGTGTCTTGTAAAGAAAAAAGGTCTTTGGTGAGTAGTAAAATTTTAAAGAAGATGCGATCTTCTATGTAGCTTATCAAATATTTTCTACGAACAAATAAAATAATGTAAAGATGTTGATTAAATTGATAATAAAATTGAATAAATTGACTATACTTTTGAGAAATTAATGTGAATGAGTCTTTGATAATCTGTTCCTGTTGTATACAAATATTCGTAATTTGTAATGCCAACTATATGAGACAATGTTCGTGAATCAGGTTATTTACCTTTAGCATTTTGTTACTTTTATGGAATCATTTTACAAGTAATTGATAAAAATATCAATTGACACTTAAGAATAGACTAGAATAATATAGAACAGGTATTTCTTTTTTTTCTTGTTATATTTTACTAACATTGATAATTTTATGTTTATCCATAACTCTGCAGAAGCAATGCAAGTATTATTAAAATAACAGAAAAAGCTTCAGTGAATCTTTTGATGTAAGGAAAAAAGTTATTAGGTCGTAGGATAAGCGCGATGATGAATACTTGTAAAAAACGGCCAGACCTGTCAATTTTAATGATTTTCCACGTTATTACCGGTCAGCATTCACGAGCCTCTTTAATCCACAAACAGATATTCTTAACACGAGGAGTTCCTAATGAACGGAATCTACTATATAGTGCAGCGCATCCTCATACGCACACGGGAACACCCCCGCGCGACCTCAAGAACACAATGAGAGAGAGAGCTGGAAGGCGGTAGTAGGCACCAGCTCAAAAAGCCCCAGTCCCCCGTTGCACTGGAGGGGGGCAATTAAGGTCCACATAGCTTTGCAGCCGTATGCCGCCATTCATAGCTTCTCGCGTATGTAGGCTAAAGTAGCGGCGGCCGCGTTCTCTCTCTCTCTCTCTCTCTCTCTCTCTCTCTCTCTCTCTCTCTCTCTCTCTCTCTCTCTCTCTCTCTCTCTCTTCAGCACGCGCCCTTGCGCGAGTAGCGCGCGTGTCATTCATCCCCCTCGACGCGATGCAACTCTCCAGCACGCGCGCGCGCTCACCAAGGAGGGAGAGCGAGCGCTCGTTAATGCTCATTGGCAATCGCCATTCTTTCCCGGCAAGATGGCGCGGACCGCTTTCCACACCCCAGCACGAGGGGGATTCGCCATTTTTTATTTCTTTTTCGAAACCCTGTCGAGGGCTTTCCAATGGGACGCCGGAGAGCGGGGGAGGAATCAAAGCAAGATGCTGCGGTCACTCGGCCATTATATTGCTTTAGTTTTAAGGGCATGATAGCGTAAAGACAACAAAATATTTATAATTATTCATCCCTACTCTCTAAATTTACATAAGTAAAAATTACACTTATCTTAGAAGTGAATGTCTTTTTCACTTTTTAAATAAGTGAACAATTTAACATGTGAAAGCCTTATATCATTCACTTATTTAAAAGTTGAAAAAGTAGTTCACTTTTTCAATAAATTTCACTTATTACATGTCAATATTAAATTATTCGTCTAGTAAAAATACGTTCATTGCGAATGTGTGAATATTGACATATTGAATAAGACACTTTCAAATAAGTGAATTAATTGCTTAATCATTAATCACTTATTCAAAAGTAAATTATTACTTTATTCCAAAGTACGTTTCCACTTTTTGAAAAAAGTGAACTTTTTACCTATTTAAAACTGTCATGGATTTTCACTTAAATATAAAGTAGAAATGCACTTTTTATATAAGCTATTGTGTTTTCACTTTTTGGAAAACTGAAAATTCAGTTTTTCTAAGTGAACGACTATGTACTTGACAAATAAGTGAAATTTCACTCATGTTACTTTAGAGAGTATAAGCCTAAAAATTAATTACATTTTCATGCATTTTGCATCACATATATAACTTGAATGAAAAGTATTTCCTTTATACGAATTTCTATATTACAACAGATTCGATTTTCATTTTATACAAGACGGTGTCACGTTCAAGAATAAATAAATTGAAATTATTATAACTAAATTTTAAATATAAAAGTGCTAATACGTTTAACAATATAAGTATTTGAAAAATTTAGTTGCCAAAGAAGATGAGATTAAATTAGCGATGAAACATGTAGTTGCCTCGATTCGCTCGACGCACAATCCTTTATACATTTAATATAAGCGTCCAGTGGGGCGCCAGTGCTCGACAACTTGCCACGTCCCGCGTATAACTTTTACGGCGCATTTCCTTCGGAGGGAGCGCGCTCGGCCCGCGTTTGATCTTAAACAAGTTTCGAGTGCGCATACGCATAAATTCGCCGCTGGAAACGCACGTTATTTACCATATTTCAACGCAATATGCGCTCGCCTTCTCTGGCGCCCCGCGCCCGTCTCGTGTCCCCGCGTATATATGTGCACGTGCCCGGGAATTACGTAGAGCGAGCGGCGCTTCCTCGTCGTCGTCCTCTGCCGCGGCTCTGGTTAATTTTGCATCCAGTGGCTCCGTCCGTCCGCGCGCGTACACACGACAGCCCCGAAGGTCCGAAATTATACACGGAAAATCGCTATCCACGCGCTTAAACAAAGAAATACATTTTGAGAAATAGGCACTGGAGCGCCCTGGTAGAAAATAGACCAATTTCGTTGCTCAACATGTTAATCAAATGGAAGCATTTCTACTTAAGATTACCATGCAAATTTCATTAAAACTATTTAAAACTATCATTATATTTTAAAGCATCTACAATAGTTATAAGATAATAATGCGGTGTTACGTTTTTAATTTAAAAATTGGACAAAGGTTCGGTTAGCATTTCTACCAGGGCGTGTACTCGGTTATTATACTTATATCCGTTGCTTTTGAACTAGAAGGTATCTATGTATAAAATACTCTGAAATGCGTCACAGATATGTAATTTTTTTTCCAACCAAAATAACTTAAATTTCTTTTTATAAATTTAGAATCTCTACAATAAACTCGCTAACTTTGTCTTCTATTTTGACCCATAAAATTGCCGAATAGATAAAACCCCTTATAATTTGTCTTCCAATTTGAACTATATGTCAAAACCATAATCAAATTAACGAAAAACTCTATATATATATATATAAAATTCGGTTAAAACCTTTTTTTTCGAAATTACAAAGCGAATTCGTCCTTGGCCGCAGAAAGAGTTTACGAAAAAACAGCAGCGCACACAGAAGCAGTCCGAAAAGGGGTAAAGAAGAGTTATACGTGCAGAGACAGAGAACGATTGAGTGTAGCCATCGTGAGGTGGGGGGGAGGGAGGGAGAGAGGGGGGGGGAGAGAAATAGAAGAGACGAGGCGCGCAGGAGGCGAGAGATAGAGAGAGGGCGAGAGGAGGCACGGGGGGTGGCTGCGGGAGACGCGCAACGGTCGTCCGGGAGCCCGAGCGTGCACTCCCCCTCCCCCTTGCTCCCCCTTGCTCCATCTCTCTCTCTCTCTCTCTCTCGAAACCTCGAAAGGCTCTCGGGGGCCTCCGCCAACGCCGCCGCCAGCGCGGCGCGGCCAAAACGCAGCAGCGGCGCGCTCGGTGGCTCCTTCGGGCGAGAGAGAGAGCCAGAGAGTGAGAGAGAGAGAGAGAGAGAGAGAGGAAGAAAGGGGATACTAGGGACTATCCTAGGAGGGCGGATCAATACAATCGCTAATCCAGTGCATTGTGAGGTGAGGCGTGCAGGCGTGGCAAAAGAGCCCAAGACCGCGGCGGCGGCGGCGGCGCGCGCTCGCACTTTCCGCGCGCGCACCGATCCTTTTTCCCTGTTTCTCACGCGTCGTTAGTCCCTCCTTTCTGCCTTTCCATTATTATTTCGCTCCTTTTCCCCCACCGCCCCGCGTAAGCGCGCTATCTCCTCGTCTTTTTTCCCCTTTCGGCTTTACGCCTCACCCCCTACCTCCACCCCTCTCCACTGAGTTTTTTGCGCGCAACGGACGTTTTCTTAAATCCTGAATGAATCTATATATATTGCGCACGCTTCCATCTCCCTCTCGGCCTCTCTCGCTGGTCCCGTCCTTGTGGTATAGTCCTTTTTCTCTTGTACGGATGCCTCTTTGGAGTGCTTATTGAAATTCTCCAAATTTTTGCCATGATTATCTCGCCCAGGAATGGCGACAAAATTTAGTTTACTTGTCTTCGATGGATTTATGTTTCCGAATGTATTTGTCAACGCGAGATAAAGTGAATTTATAAATATACATGGGTTAAATAAGCGAATTTAGCGATAAATAATCAATTGTCTTTTTGATATCGATTTATTCTTTTCGCGAGAGACCTTTGGCTCCAGTTGGTTAGGCAGTTCGGAAACAAACGTGGCTTACTGGCGTGGGTTCGAATCCCCGTCGGTCTGAATTTTCCGGGAGCACTTTCAAAAATATGCAGTCTCCCAGATATTTTGGCAGCGAATATACGAAACTATTTTTCCAGACTGTGCTTGGAGTTCTAGGTACAATCTGTATATACTGGTTGGCTAGATAGGCTCACTGCACCAATCAACAGTCTATCCCTGATTGTGAGGGTCAGTACAAATACAAAAAATATTACAAGATTCCCATGGCCAACAAATATGAAAAGGGGGCCCATAGCCACTAACGAAGACGGAGATTTATGTCTTTTATGCACGTACTATCTATTGGCAACAGGTCTATCCCAGGAATGTTAAAATTTGAAGTTAAAAGTAACTTGCTCTCAAACGATCTAGATGTTATATTCCATTAGCTTAATTCCATGAAAGAAAAGAAAAGCCAGTGTGACACGCCAAAGTAACGCATCCACGCAGTGCAACCGGGGCCGTTATTCCTACGCCAGGCAAAGTAACGAAAACGCGTGCACGCGTTCATTGAAAAGCTTAAACGCGAGCTTAAAGAGTAACAATCTCTGCCGGAAAAATCAATCCTTTTTGTTTTGACAAAAATCTCTTGACCCGCGATTCCTCGACACGGAACGAGAGGGAGAGAAAGAGCCACGAGCGCTACTGAAGCGGAGATCCGCAAATAGTTCCCAGAGCGTGCGCGCGGCCACGCTGGCTATAGTGCAGAAAAAAGAAAGAGTCGAAAAAAAGCCCCCCCCCCCCCCCCCGCTCTCTCTCTCTCTCTCTCTCTCTCTCTCTCTCTCTCTCTCTCTCTCTCTCTCTCTCTCTCTCTATCCCGCTTGCTGTATGTACGCGCCCGCGTATATAAGCGTACGAGCGAGGGAGAGAGATATACGTCGCGGCGCACTCTCTTCCTCACTCCTCCCCCGCCAAACAAACTCGTGTTCTCGCGAACAACCGAAAACTGTGTTACTAGAATAGAGGAGGAGAGAGAGAAAGAGGGTGGGAAATCCTTGAACCGCGCACGTCTATACATACACTACTGTACATAACAGCGAAAAGCAGCCCAATGATTCAGAAAGCTCGCCGTATGTCAACATTATTTTCAATAACTTGTAGTTTTTTTATTTTGAAAAGCGACAAAATATTGACAAATATGAAATGCATACACTGTACTGTCTATAATATAGCCTACAAGGTGTCAATTATTATTGCTAATTTTTATATTGTAAATCCTAAATTTGCTGTTATATGAACTCTTTAAGTTTAAGTAATCTCATCAAAATTTCTGATTTTCCACATATTATCTTGTCGCTTTTAAATTCAACAATGTTATATCGCAAGCTAATTGAAAAAGGTGTTTACTCAAACGAAAAAATTGTTCACTTTCATTCAAACTGTTGCGACACAATACTTTCGGATCTTGGCATTTTGATGATCAATTTTAACTGTATAATCAAAATAATAAACTATATAATACAATAACATTTAACTTGAAAATCTAAATTGAAGATACAAATTTCTTTGTGAATCGCTCTGGACTGAAATGAAACTGAAGTTAAAAAATATTTCAAATTAAATATGTATATCTAGTGGCAAATTACTCGAATGCACAAATGACTGCCACGAATTTAAGTTCTCGACACTTTTACATATCAAAAATTACTTTATTATAAGGTTACTGCAACTATAGCAGGATCTAAACGTACTATTTTCTTTGTAAAGGCAATGTATAATATAATTTTTCATTATAATTTCATTTTATTAGTTTAAATGATGGGATAACCAGATAATTTTTCAAAGCATGATAAAATTAATCTTTTTATTCTAAATTGATTTAATTATTTACTTTTAAATAGCTAAGAATAAAAATTCAATTTAAAAAATTCAAATGTAGCGGAAGTAGCGAATTTTCGCGCCTATTCCTTACGGGCCAATCAAAATTAATCTTTCAATGCTTCACAACATCCGGCTATCATTTTTTTAGGAGTGGACAAATTAAATATTTACTTACGAAGGCCATACAACTATACTTAATAAAAAAAGAAAATTGGATCAGATTTTTCAATTAATCACTTGAAACGAACAATAGAATCACGATTCGAATTTCTGATTCGAATTGATTCGTAAATTATTCACGACTCACGAAACTCGATTCACAAAACCACGATTCATTGGATTTGATTCATAAAATGATTCACGATATAAATTCTTGATACAACTAAATCGTGAATTTCAATTACGATTCGTCCTCTACGATTTACAAGTTTAATACGACTAAATTTGATCGATTCAAAAATGCATCGTCGTTTAATTTCACCAATTTATAAAAAAAATTACTAATACTTGATCTTGCTAACCCAGCAAATGAATAAAATTAAGGGTAGGGACCACTTGAAAATTACAAAAACATCATTTTTTTTTATTGCAGAAACGTAATCTAGAACTCTTCAACTTTAAGAAAAGACCATGTCCATACATAAAATTGTTAATATAATATTTTCTTGAATATTTTTTGAAAATTGTAGTTATTAATTTTTTTGTCGATTTTACAACATTTTTTGCATATTCTTTGAATTTAAATTGCTACTACCAACCCAATAAATTCAAAAGGCAGGAAACAACCAAACTTGTCTTGAATTATGTTTTAAATTATGTTTATCTATAAATGCATTTTTCTAATAATTTAATTTTATGATATTCAAAATGTACGGACGACAGAAATTTTGTTGCACCTTTCTGACTTTTGTTTTTACACATTCTGGAAATAATTTAGAAAACTTCTATGAAAAGGTATTTTTGATTTGATATTTACTTTGTTAGTTAAAATTTAAATGTAATTAAAATTTAATAAATCTTTATATTTTTTTATTTTAAAACTACTCAATCGAACTGTATTAAAAAGCTGCCAATTCATTGGTACTTAGCTTCCTCAAACTAAATTTACTGATTCCTCAAATTAATTTTCAATGCTAAAATTTAAAATTATTGCATCAATTTACGACACAATTCGAATTACATTCATTTATTAATATTACAAAGTATTAATTTTTCTTTCTCAAAGAAAAAACTTTATAACAGAGAAATTTTTCGACTCCGGTCCGTGGTTATTCCATAATCTTTTGAAATTTTAGCTAAATGGTGTACTATAAGTGTAAGAAGTGTAAGTGTGTAAGTGTAAAAAGTGGTTAAAATTTGAAGTCGATAAATAAAATATTTTTTTAGATAACGATATTTAAAAAAAAAATTGAAAAAAAATTTAACCTCAAATATCTTTATTCGTAATAGTCTGATTTGTCTGAGCAACTAATGGGATCATTAGATATAAAAATTTCAAAATGATTCATTGTCTTTTACAACAGTTAACGAAAGAAAATTTACTTTATTTCTAAAATAATTTTTTTCTCGAAAACACATGAATATAATCTTTTGAAATTTTAGCTAAATGGTGTACTAGGTAAGTGTAATAAGTGGTTAAAATTTGAAGTCGATGAATAAAATATTTTTTTAGAAATAAATTATAAAAGTATAAACCATATTTTCATCAATAAAGAAGACAGACTAATGATAATTTAAATTAAAAACAAAAAAAGTAGGTAATTTAAAGACCTTTCAATCAAAATAATGTATGATGTTAAGTGATAATAACTGTAACACATTAAAAAACCGAAAAAACTAAAAATTCAAAATCATTTTTGGTTATAAAAAAAAGAAATAATCGAATAATAGGTTATGTTTTCTTTATTCTATTCCGAAACGAAGAGAATAAGCTTTACCCGGTGAAAATCGATCGAATGGTTAAAAAGTTATAGCAAGTCGACACACGCACACACACATAATATAATATATAATTTTTGTTGCTCAAAAGCGACGATTTTTGGTACCAAATGTCTTAAAACATGTTTTTAAACATTTTTTAGAGCTACCTCTTGGAGGAAGCAAAAAGAAATATTAATTTAAAATGAATTATCTCTTGGTAGATTTTGAGTATTCGATGCTAAAAATATGAACTTATAAACCCAGGTGGACTAAAAAAAATTCAGACGCTCGGAGTATTTTGAATTAAATAATTTTAACAGTCGTTTCAGGGATAATTCAAAATGTAATTGATGACAGTCCTTCAGAATTGGCAAAAAATTATATTTTTTTGTGTAAAATATGTTATTGTATTACAATCTGTATTTTATTTAAAGGAAAAAAAATTTGTTCAGAAGTGGTCTCTATCCTTAAAATAAAAATTTTGGGTGAGAATATTTTTTAGTGTTATTTACTAATTTTATTAGGATCAAGGTAATTTTTAAAGAAATATTCATAATGTGGATTGTAATTTAAGGAGGTTCTATTGTCAATAGAAATAAGGCTAAGAATTTGATGAAACTTTGAAAATATCTAGATTAGAGTAAGATAAAACAGCTTTACTTAAAATGTTAGGAAGCTACACTGGTCCTGAAGCGAGAAATTAATGTTTTCTTTTTTTGTGGTTAAACACGGGCTCTTATAGGAAATCATACTTTTTCACTCTTTGACTCGTAACATTATATTTCAGTAATTAAGACTAGAGATTTGGACGAAATTTTTTGACTTGATAGGAACATTTTCAATAATTATTTGAAAAAGTTGATATACACTACTGAAATAGTGAATGCCCACTATTTCGGAGTGCATATTCACTATTTTGGAAGTGACCTACTTATCACTATTCAAATAGTGAAATTTCATTACTTTACATTTAGAGAGTAGCAATGGGTAAACAATGGCGAAACCACGTACTTTCCACCACGGCATCAAGAAATAGTACATTTCTAAACGGGGCGGAAGGTGATTATTTAGCTCATGTAATGTTTTTCATGTTTTGTAAAGTCACATGAGCTAAAAATCTTCTTACGCGCCAGTTTTGAACCGTATTTTATACCACGAGAGCCAAATAATCATATTAAAGTTATGATTTTGAGGTTAGAGTGGTGTAAAACTTTTTTTTAAACCAAAATACAATTATTGTTAAACAATATATCGACATTTACAGAAAAAAATTTTTAAAATACGGGAGTCTTTTTTGTGCTATCCGCTTTCCATTTTGAAGAACTCACTTTGTTCCATTTGGAATTTCAGCAGGATTCACCCACATGAAAATTTGAAAATTATCAATACCTGCAAAGTTACATCGAATCAATTGCTTATGAAAATTTATAAGTTTTATAGATAAGCCGAGAACGATTGGAAGTATACCTTTACAGAGTTTGATAAATCATTTTTATTTCCATCTCAACTAAAATGGTGATGCAAGCTCAGGTTTGGAGAGCATGCGAGGAAATAGGTTAGAACAAAATAATTTTTTTTTTAATTTAAACAAAAATTTAAAACAAAACTTTTCAATAAGACGGTATAGAGCAAAATAATGATAATTAAGAATAAAAAAGTAAATATAATTAAATAAAATTAAGTCGACCGCCGTCACATTAATTTCGTGGGGCTCGCAAAACTCTTTCCAGGGTGTTCCCCATGCCTATTGTCCTAGTGACACTGAGAAGGGCTCGGCGAGGGTGACTCCCTTTATGCCTGAGCGGCCGATAGACCGCACTTGGCAAGGGTCAGCTCAGGACACTCCTTTTGCCTATTATAAAGCGAGTAAGTCGCTGTTGACGGGAGTACAGGCGAGGTTCACCTGGTACGAGAGCCTGACGAGACCAGGAGGTCCGCCTCCCGCAGAGCGCGGAGGGCGAGTGTGCTCCGAAAAATCGGAGTTAAACAAAATACCTCGGTGAGGGTTGGGGTGAGCATTCGCGCTCGCGGATTGGTTACTGCTATCTAAAGCGGCGTAAAAAGATCAGCAGCTAGGCAGTTGCTGGAGCTGCGGACCGCTTGCTCCCCTCCCCTAAAGTCCGAAGGTGCGGCCCGTCGGTCGAGTCGTGAGCTTTTCCGAAGCTCGAGGGGTGTGCGACGTTCGCAAAGTTCGGGAAAAAAGACGGGCTCGACAAATTGCCCAAATTTAAATGAAAAAAAAAGTCTAAGTCTGCTATGGTCGCGGACGTCAATGGACACTTTTTTCTTTGAAAAGCGGGACTAAACTTAGACTTGTTTCCTTCGTTTAACTAATTTTACTTTTTCCCACATTTGTGTGACAAAAAGTACTTTCTGTCACACAAATTTACTTATCTAAATATAAAGTACTCTAGAGTATATTATGTAACTCGAGAGATAAGTCGATGATTCCCTCGCGCAGGAATCGAGAGCGACTTTTCTTCCTTGTAACATAATGTACCAATTTCACCATACCTGTCCGAAAGTACCACTTTCGCTCCTGGCAAAAACCGCGAATGTGATAGTTTCCTCCTTAGATGCGTATCATATACTATTCCGCGAGCCCTTCAAAATTGAAATCGGATAAGAAGTCTAAGAGATTCCCGTGTTTTTGAATTTTTTTTTAAATGGCGTTATCTTGTTTAATAATAATTAAATTTGGTTTGAAACCGTATATTTCTTTACTAGAAGTACCCTTCTTTCCAATTACATCATCATCATGTTATAAAATTTTTATATATATAATGTTAATATTGGCACTCGAACCACCTTAAATATTGTATTAATACATATACGTACAAACTTTGGTAACGCGGTAAGCAAATAAAATTTGTTTTTTTTTTAGTTTTACTTTAATATTCCGGAACTACAGATAGGAATTTATGTAATACGTCGTAAGAAAAATGAGATTTACATAGTATGATTTAAAATAAAATTCTAATTAATCTAGAGAACGCAGAAAAGTTAAATTTCGAAGAATGTAAGTATATATATAAGTATGATTCTTGAAATACTACCATCTATGTCAATCAACCTTCTAGCGGCACATTACAGTACAACTGTGAACTTCTGTATTTTTCTACCAGTACGGTAAAACATAGTGAGACATCTTCTTTACCATCACTTAATCTCACATATTCTTTGATCCTACGCAGTACGAATAGAACAGCAAAATTATAACCTCTAAAAATAAATCTGTCTTCTTTTTCTTAGAATCTGTATACATTATTGTTAAAGAGGTATTTATCATCTTATTTTGTATATTATATTATAGTTATTTACTTATCCAATTTCATTTAAAAAGCTGATGAAGATATTATAATAATAAACAAATAAACATCATTTTGAAATAATGTTATGAAATATTTTTATTTGCTAATAAGTAATATGCTAGGTTTATAAAAAATAATCCTTGATTTGTAATACGTGAGACGTTCATAGTAATTACTAGTGTGGAAGGAAATGGACCTCAATGAACGAGTTATAGGCAAAATTTGTTTATTTAATGTCAACATTTTGAGAGTGATATTTTAAACAAATTTTGCCTATAACTTGTTCGTTCAGATCCATTTCCTTTAACACTAATAATCCTCGATATTAAGTGATTTCATTTAATAATTATTATGTAACCCGTAATTGAATCACAAATAGTTATATTCATGTTACAATCTTTGTAATATATTAATCAAAACATATAATATCATTTGTATTTATTTGATAATTAATTATAAACTAATATTATTACATTTTTACAGATTGCCATCATGAGGGTTATAGAAAAATGGCAATGGGAAGTTTGTAAGATGTTCTTGTACATGGCATTCCCAGTTGGATGTTTCCATTATTTTAATAATCCTCAAATTTTTGAAGAATCAGTAACCAAAGTAAAACTAGCCATTTACCCACCAATGTCATTAGATAAACAAGAAAAAATGGAAGACATGATTCGTGAAGTTAATGCAGAACGAGAATTGAAACGTTTACGTGAATTAGAAGCAAGTCAGAAAAATAGAAACAAAATGTAAAATTGAATTGCTAAAAAATATCATTAGCCTTACAGAAAAAAATTATTCTTTCTTAATAATGATATTACTATTAAGTTATGTAAGATTAATGTAAAAAACTAGCCTAGTATTGTAAAAAATTTTTAAATACTTAATGTAAAATCAGTTTATGTTACCATTTTACATTGAAAACTAATAAAGAAAAGACTTGAGAAATTTTTATTATTAATTATAGAGTAATTATTTACAGAATAGAAAAAATTGTATTTTAATTATTTTATTAGAATATATTATTTAAAATTTTTTGGTTTAACATTATAATAGTATATGAGAATCAATATAAATTCTTCATCATGAAATTTTTTTAAATCATACTCGGTTTGTTTATATTATTTATAATTGTACGAACGGCACTTGATTCGTTCATTTTTTATCAAGTCCCGTGCATGCGCGTAGAAAGACAGCTGATGAGTCGCAAACATGGATGCGTGTAACGATTGCAAGGCGTAAGGCTGTAAAGGGTAGGGAACACGTCAGTGCGATGTTTACACGGCGGACATAGGGATAATGCTGTAATATATTGTCAAATCAATATAAAATTAGGGTTATTAAAACAATTTAAAACTGAATTTTTATTCTCGCATAATATTAGTACCTACCGAAAGTAATATACATGCTGTAACCTCTTCAGAAATATATACTTAGTGAAAACATTCCATGTATGTACATATCTTAGTGATACATTAAGTAGTGCAATTATAACTAGTGCAATATGGCTGGTGTTTACGATAATTTATCATGGTCAGGTAAGAATTCTATTTTTTGTTAACTACTTAATAAACACTTGAAAATAATCGTCTATATCGATTTTTCGGATGCATAATTAAGGTTATGTTGTATTTGGATTTTCAGACGCTCGTGATCTTCTCAGAATTTGGAGAGAAAATTCAGAACGTCGAAGTAAAGACGTTGTGGAAATATGGGAGTCAATTCTGGTGCCCCATATTGACCAACTTGGAAATGAAAGTATGTTACATTCATTTTATAGAATTGTAAAATTTTCATAAATATTTAATTTATCTATTTTGTTTTTGTTTCAGAATACTTGGTACTGGAGCAGGTTTGTCTTGCTGCTCTTGATAGTTATCGACTTTCTTTAGCCGAGTACTGCTTAAAAGTATTAATGAAGGAATTCCCTGGAAGTTTAAGGGTACATAAATATCAAGCAATGCTTTTAGAAGCACTAGAAATGTACGATCAAAACTTTACATTTATTATCAATTAATTTTGAAAACTTATTATTTTATTAATAGTAAAATTACTTTAATTGTAGGTATGATGAAGCTTTAGAAGTTTTAGATTCAATTATTAAGCGGGATGAAACAAATGCAGCACCCAGAAAGAGGCGTGTAGCTATTTTAAAAGCACGAGGACAAATTCCTGAGGCTATTAAAGAATTAACTGAGTACCTGAAAAAGTAAATTTTTATGAAACTTGAAATTTAAATTTCTACAAAGTAAACTTTGTTATTTAATGACTTTATGTTTTTCTATTGTTTACAGGTTCATGAGTGACCAAGAAGGATGGCACGAGTTGTGTGACCTATATTTACAGGAACAAGAATACAACAAAGCTGCCATTTGTATTGAAGAACTTATTTTACACAATCCACATAATCATCTACTACACCAACGTTATGCAGAAATAAAATATTCTCAAGTAAGAAAACAAATAATACTTATAGTTTCAACATATAATAGAAGAAAATAATAAAACAGCATATTTTTCATTTTTAGGGTGGCTATGACAATATGGTTATAGCAAAAGCATATTTTAGTCAAGCAATCAAATTGAATCCAAATAATATTAGAGCATTATATGGTTTGTTGTTGGTAAGCTATATTATAATGAGTTTGTTTAATTATCAATATTATTTAGATCAATTATTATTTATATTAATTTAAATCAATTTTATTATTGATATTATTTAGATTTTTCTAATAGGATTTATATTTCAATTTACAGACAGCAAATAATATTGCTTTTTCACCAAAATGTCCTGTATCTAAAAAGAAGGAAACAATTAAATTAAGCGAATGGGTTGCGAATCAAGTTGATAAACAGTATAAAACTAAAATAGCCGATGAAAACAAGGATACAAAATGTATAGAAGGATTATTAGCACAATTACAACTTGAAGCATAAAAGTTTTTTGTATAATAGCAAGACATTTTTAATAGGAGACAACATTGTTTTGCAAAATGATAGTTAGATTTTTCAAAATCAATACATTTATATGTCAAAAAAATAATATTTAATTAAATAAATCACTAATCTTTTCATGTCTGTTTATCATATTAAATAAATAAGTTATGGTGATGTTGTTAATTTTGTTCATGTTTTTTATTTTAAAAATTAAATACCTTGCCTATGACCTAACTTTGCCTGTACCTTATCTTAAATATAACCTAAAAGTTGTCAAAAATAAGCTAACACCCAAATCATATGTATTCACATACTTGACACATTCCTAAAAAAATGAGTTGAAATATATTTGTAAAATAAATTCTATATTTAAGTTCAATATCTCCATTAATAAATAGATCATGGCACCACTTACTGATCTAATTCTATGCAGTATCATAGGTGAATTGATTTTTTTATATTAATGAACAAAAATTTAAATTGAATAATATTTACATTTTTACATTGATATTAATAAATATAATTTATTTATAGAGAAAGATTGCAATGGAGACACATTGTGGACTTGGAACTATCCAATGATGATTGAAACTGAAAAGGCTATTATTCTGAGAAAGTACAATTCTCAATCAGAGCATAATAGTAGTCAGTCATTTATCTTTTCCAGACATGGACAATATTGGTTTTACATTTGTAATAGTGAAGCTACAGATTCAGAAAAGTTACACAGAGTAAGTTACTAAGTACTGTTCTTGTAATGCATACAAATTTGAATTTTAAGAAAACAATCTTTACAGGTAAAGCAGTTCGCAATAGTCCTTTTAACAAAAGATTATTCTCCTCAAAAGTATGAAGTAATTTGCCGAATCTTTAGTAGAACATATCATAAACATGGGAATCCTGTAGAAATATTAAAGTTATATTTAAAAGCTTATACCAAAGGATCCTTTGTGACATTGGAAAATGAAGTATTTTCCTCTAATGATTTCAATACCTTGTCTTTTGGTACAAATACCAATGTAAAAGGATTAATCAAAGTTTTTGAACTGGAAACAATATTAATATATACAGCACTCTTATTAAAAAAAAGGATTGTGATTTATCATCACAGCTTAGAACAATTATTAAAATGGATTAAAACATTTCCTGCATTAATGAAACATAGAAAAGTTACTGATTGCCTTTTCTCTTGGGTGGATTTAGTACAAGATGAATTAAGTGAACTTAAGGTAATTATTTTTTGTAACATTAAATGAATGCATGTGTATTTATACAACTAATTTTGGGTTTTCAGAAACATTCCTTTTATGTAGCTGGTTGTCGTGATAGTTTAATATCATCTAGACCTGAATTGTATGATTTATTAGTGAATCTTCCTGCTAGAGAAATTATTGTCCCCAATCATGCAAAAGGTAAAAATTTTTAAAACTGTCGTTTAATAGCCAATATTAAATTTAGATAATAATCTTGCCAATATACATTTGTAGAAAGTCTTACAATGACAAAAACGCACAAAGAAATTGCACTATTTATGGTTCAACTTAGTGAGAATCAAACGCTAACAGAAATTCAAGTAATATCTGAAATAGCAGATAAAACGCAAGATCTTTTAAATCAATTAACTACTCTAGCTACTGTCGAAACACCTGAAAGAGACAAAAAAGTGCCCATTCAGTCGATCAAAGAAAAGAATCTTGCAACTGCAGTAGAAAACTTCTTAATTAACCTTGCAGTTGCAGAAAACCTTCTTATAATGTGATATTATTTTATAAAAACTATTTTAAGTTAAATATTACGTTAAAATAACTGGTAATATGTCAAATTTTAATATTTTAATAAATTTTTACAAAAAATATTCTTTCATCTACCTATTATGCTTGTATGAAACAATATTTCCTGAATTTTCATATAAATACAAAAAAGAACTATTGATACAATTAATTTTTTTTTATTTTTTTTTTTTTTACTATTTGGGTACAAAGTACTGCTTTTATCATTTTTGTTGAGCAAGGGTCTCAGTAATACTTATAAGGAAGGCTATAATTTTTGGTTTTTTTGTTAGTTAATTTTGTTATATAAATAAACAAATTCTCAAAAATATAGTGTTCTTCAGAAAATGTATCCCACAAAGGGTTAACTGTTAACATAAATTTGTTATGGTAGTGAAATAAACGAAAAATGTTTGAATAATGTAATTATAATTATGTAAAACGAAGATTATATTATGTACTTACATTTTGGAAAGTATAAGCAGGTTCAACATCAACATTTTATTATATTAATACTTTATACACATTTCAGCATCAAACATTCGTGTGATATCACGATTTCAAATTCTTGGAACAGGTAACTAGCGCACCTATCGAAAAGGTACAAGAACTAATCGAGAAGTGGACATGCGGGATTGCGGACTCAAGGTGCGAGTCTATATACGTATTATACATCAAGACTCAGTTTCAGTTGATACAGTACGCAGCAGCTGCTGCGCACATTGTAAATTCCTACCCCACTTAGTAAGCGTCCCTGTAAATTGTCATGTTACAAGCATTATCAGTTCACTTATGAGTTCGTACGGTTCGTCGTCCGACGCGCGAAGAAATCCCTGCAAATTGGTGAATGTTTGTGCCAAGATAACAGACGATTAGTCATAGCAATATATAGAAACGACGCGCGTCGTATTTTTATAACGCTGCTATAGGTAGTAGTACAGTTAACTCTCGGTGAATTCGTTCACTTTCACAGCCGTGCGCGTTTAGAAAACGCGTTATTCTTTTCTTGTTATTCACGCTGTAAGGACGATACGACCGATCAACACAATGGGGGACAATGATGTTGCTGACGCATTCGGCTGTGGCAGGTAATTGTTTGGTTTCAACTGTTTCTTTTCTCCGCTAACAAGCTATCAATCTGTTTTAATATACCTACCTACATAAATAGGTAGTTTTTTTTCTTTGAGTTAATAAGAAAACATGGCTCTTTGATACCTGAGAGAGTAATTGCTCCAGGATTACTATTGTTTACAGCTATGTTACTGATATCTTTAAAAAAAATGATAATTGTATGATTTATAGTTTTACAATTATAGTTAATTAATTATCAAAAAACTGGCATAATTTCATTACAAAATTACTTTTTGAAATTTTAATTTTCATGTTTAACCGTTTTCTATTTACTATGTTTTATTTCAGGAATAGCATTGCTCCAATCACACAAATGCGTACAGCTCCTACTGAACGTTATTCTACTCATTACAACATGAACCATGGAAAACGAGGTTTGGCTATTATTTTCAACCATGAATTCTTCACAGTCAGTCATTTAAAACCTCGTCATGGTACAAATGTAGACTGTGAGAATCTTGCCAATACTTTAAAGGATCTTGGATTCGAAGTGAATGATTTTCATAATTCAACTCACAAAGATATCGCTAAATATTTGGAAAAGGGTAAATTAAATTAATTATTTTACATTAATTATAATTTCATCTTTTCATTTATAACTTTTTATTTATTAAACAAAAGATAAATATATTTTACACAAATTTATAATCAGTAAAACCAACACATTTGTAAATATATATTAGTTCAGTCTTGATTTGTTAAAGTTTTATTACTTTTTTAATTTTACAGTGGCTGAAATGGATCACTCTCAACATGACTGCCTTGTTGTTGCTGTGCTAAGTCATGGAGAACTAGGTCTACTATATGCTCATGATACACCATATAAGGCTGACACAATCTGGTCACACTTTACTTCAGATAGATGCCCAAGTCTTGCTGGAAAACCTAAGCTTTTCTTCATTCAAGCATGCCAAGGTGATAGACTTGATGGAGGAATCACTTTAAAGGAAAGAACAGAAACAGATGGTCATCCAACTGTTACATTTCGCATCCCAACACACGCTGACTTTTTGATAGCCTACTCTACAGTACCAGGATTCTATTCATGGCGAAACACAACTCGTGGATCATGGTTTATGCAAGCACTTTGCATAGAACTCAAAGAAAATGGTACTCGGTATGATATACTAACACTTCTTACATTTGTTTGTCAACGTGTCGCTATAGATTTTGAGTCAAATACACCCGACAACATAACAATGCATCAGCAGAAACAAATACCTTGCATTACCTCAATGTTGACTCGACTTGTAAAGTTTCCACCAGTGCAAAATGGGGCATCATAATCACTGTTTTCAGGTAAAACAAATACATAAAGAACGAACAAACAAAAATAAATTCTGAAATGAGTAACCCTTTGCACTAAATCTTTAGACAAATATTGCTAAAATATTGTCTTATAGTATTGAGTGGCTATACGTTTATTGTCGTACAACTTTGATGTTGTATTTTATTTCAAAAATTTAAGAATACTTTGTAAGTATTTTACAAAGCTTTCTGTGATATTCTCTAGTAACCCAAGAGGAAAAGCAAAATTCTTTGTATGGTGTTACTAAAGCAATACAAAATATTTATAAATGTTTAGAAAAATATGAAAATTAAATATAAAACATTTACAACCTAAAAGTTATATAAAGCTTAATACATATTGAAATCGTAAGTGTGATTTTTAAAATTGTAACTGCAATTTCGTAATGACGTGAAAAGCTTTTGCAATATATTTTTAAAGATTGAGTGCTATTTGGGAAATTTTGATAAATAGGGTCAATTTGGATAAATCCAAATTATAAAAATAAAAAGTGATCAATGCGTTACCATTACTGCGTTGCCGAAACTGCGCAACGAAGAAATGCCTTTCTATTTTTTGTGTTTTCGCTACTTGTGGGAACAAGCATAAGTTATTTGGGTCCTAATGCCTAATTACTTACGCGGTAGATAATCATTTATTGATATGCATTTATTTAATATACGTAATTATAAGGAAACATTGCATTTATACAATTTTACGTGATAAATTTTAAATGGTGTTTTTGTACTGCGCTCTTTGATAAGGCAAACTTTTATAAAACCCATTTTATGATCTCTTTTTAAGCGCTATATTTTTACTGCGCGATTCGTACGAACAAAAATTTGTATTTGAATAGCATTAAAACATTTGTAGTGTACTAAATGTGCAATTTTGCCATATTACAAATCTAATTTTCAACGTATCTGTTTTTGCATAAACAGAAGTGAGATTTTTTAAACGTTTTTCTATGACTTCTTTGAATGGTAACATAGGTATTTTTGAAAATTTCGCAAGTACACGACCTTAATTGTGACTTTTGAGGTATTCTTTAAGAATATGCTATATTGTGCCTAAAAATAATTGCGTTTCAATCGATGTCAAATACTCTTAGCCTCATAAGAAGAAAAAAAAACTTGTCTTTCACTTTTTCAAAGCGGTTTTGATTATAACAAATATCAATATGCGTACAAAAAAGAAACTTGAACACGTTCTACGAATAATGTTTTCGAACGTGTATATCTATATCACACATGTATTACAAAGATAATTTGTACACCTATTAAAGAAAGAAATAAATCTAGCAAAGGTATATATATGAAACCCGTCTTTTCAATTTCACTTGATCAATAATACAGCGACGGCGACACTGAGTCCTATATACCCCCAGCGTAAAAGACCTACTCGCGTAAAAAGTACAAGGACGGTTTTTACGCTCCTTCGACCCGTATAATATAAAAAGTTTCCTGCGCGAGGCAAGGAAGGGCACGCAGCACGAAGCTGGAGTGTGTATAAAGAAGAAAGGCCAGCAACCCTCGCCTCGTCGACGCACACCGACGCAGCTATAGACAGCAGGCAGCACCTGCCCCTACACAAACGCACCTCGAGCTCCTCCGATTATCCGTTTAGAATCCATCGAGCCGCTGCGAGAGAGAGAAATATCCTCCCACCCCTCTCTCCCCTCCGAATTCCGACTTTTGTGCGAGGGCAAAAAAGTACCACACGCTCCTTTTTTCTCTCTCTAACGCCCCCCCCCCTCCGTTTTTCTACCTTTTTCCATCATCCCTTTGGATTTGCTTTCCGTGACAAACGCGGCTATTTTTTCAACTGCAGCTACCTCGTTTATTTTGAAGCGTATTAATTCGCATCGTGAGATCAATTTTTTGTTTGCCTCGCCTTTAAAAATAAAATACGCAAATAACACCATTTTGATTTGATTCAAACCAAGCTTTATACTACCTATAGGTATGCAAATAATCAAAGTCAAAGAAAATTTCAAAAAGTGTACAGCTATATTTTCTTCGTACGATTTGTATTATTGATTTGAAACGTCAATTCAATTTTATGCAATACTTTGCAAACGATATACCTTGTATTACAATAATTTTTTAATAAACTCAATGACTTTGTGTATGATTAATACCGATAAATGATGAGTCAAATTATATTACAATTGATAAGGTGTTTGAAAAAAATCTTATCGTGCTTGGAAGACTGATAAAATATAATAAATAAATTTATACGTCTCGAGGCACTGAAAACATATTACATTAGAGGTATGGGCCAGTACCCAACATCCCTATATTTATGATTTTGGCCTGCAGCATCCTATACTCGTCTCCCTGGGAGTCGCATATACTCCTAGCGCAGAGGATCATGCGCAATAAACATTGATAAAACTCCTGGCCTTCCCGCCTGCTTTTCTTTCATGTTCTCCCTCATCTCGGTCTCAACATGCGTATGCACACACGCTGCGTGTTACAGCCGTACCCGTACCTATACCTGTATCGCCGCCGCGAACAACGCGTTACGGGTTTACGGGGCCTCGAGGCGACTACAGTACTTAGTAGGTATGCGCTCGCGCACCGCAAACTACAGCGCTAGCAGCAGCAGTAGCAACGTCAACATCAAAGTCCCGGGTGGTGGTGGTGGTGGTGGTGGTGGTGGTGGTGTATCGTACTCTTACCTCCACTCCGGTCTGGTCGTCGTCCTCGTGCGTGCGTGCGCGTGAAGAGCAGCAGCCAGCTGAGCCAGCATTGTATATATGTAGATATACACGCACACTGGCTGAATGTGTGTATATAGGTATATAGCGGCCCGTGCGCGCCAGGGTACGACGGCCTTCCCGGTAAAAAGGGAGAAAGAGAGAGTGCAAAGAACCGATGAAAGGGAGAATATACGGGACGCGGCGCGATGGGAGCCAAAGGGAAAAAGAGGGGATAAAGAAATGTCGATTCTCCGCTTGTTATTTCTATAGGAGGGGAGGGAGACCGTAACAGCTGCGATAATTTAATTGATTAAACAAATTAGGTATACCTGCGGGCTTTAATGAGTTTTTCGCCTAAAAGGATGATGCTCCTTGGATGTATACTGACGGTGCATAGTAACGGTCGCTATATACTCGTAGAAAATGGACGCCTGGACCAAATATATCAATATCTTTACACTAACATTATTCGTTTCTATTATAGGATTCAATGACCGACAGTAAAGAAATTAAGGTTTAGCAAAAAAGTTCATTTTAACACTTACAACATTCAAAAGAGATTCTTTAGTTGAATGCATTGTATGATCGACAAACTGTAGGATTAGAAAAATAAAAAAAGATAAGTGTACATATTAAATCCAAGAATGTAAGTTGAAATAAAAAAAAAGTAAAACATTTTCAAAAAAAAACCTTATACCTTTCTATTTTAGTCAACGAAAATAGATATTGGACAAGTAAACTATCTTTGGCACAAGTTTCGGCTTTGTCTATCACAGAAAATTATAGAGATCGATATTAGAGATGGATGCAAGTAAAAAATACTTTACTTTTATTCAAACATTATAATTATTAAATGTTATTTTAATGTTATTAAAATATTTCAGTCATCTATATATTATTTATTAGTATTTTATTTCAAAATCGTTAACTGGAGTGTTCCGAAACACATTTTGTAAAACACTCCGAAATGTATTTTCTTCAATTGTGTTCATTGATAGAGAGTTGTGAATTGTTAATGAATATCTTAACAGTTCGTAATTTTTCTTAAATTTCGTCATAAAAGTTATCTTTTTAAACTTTTAAGAAGAGCAAATTACCGTGATGTAAAAGGAAAATTTAAATACAGGTAGGCAGCAAATAAAAAATATATCACTAAAAATGACTTCAGTACCACTAATTATAAGGTAAGTCGGGGTAATTCAACCACTTCGCTAATTCAGCCATTTTTCTATTTCGCTATCTTCACTTATCCAAAAGCTTAAATAACTGATATCGCCAGCTTTCAAATATGAAAAATATATGTTTTGTACAGTTTTTAATTGTTTAAAAATGATCACTACATTGTTATGCAAGTTTCTATTATTAAAGTTCAACGAGTCGGGCATCTTATAAAGTCAAAAAAGCAAGTATTTCGTTTATAGTCGAAATATAAGCTAAAAAACCTAATTGAAATTGAAATTAAAATACACAAATAGCAAAGGTACTTGAAATTTCGAACGTTCATAGTGAACGAAAGCTTTTGCCATTTTCAGATTTAGTTGATTTTGGCTACTTAATACATTGAATAAATGATAATAACTGCATCTCTTCACTTCTTACTCTTGCAGTTACCCCTAAAGCTACTCTGACGAATTATAATCAAAATTATAGAAACTTTAAGTTAATATATTTCGTTCATTATGAACGTTCGGTATTTCAAATACGTACCCTAGTGGAAATTTAATTTGCTCAAAACTGTTTAAAACAATTCGTAACTGTTCAAATCTGTTTAAAACTATTTAAAACTGTTCAAACCCGTTTAAAACTGTGCAAAAGTGCGTATTTTTGGACGATTACAATAGTTTTTTAATTGATTTGAACCGTTTTGAACAGTTTTAATCAGTCCTGAAGTTTTGTATTTAAATTGTTTAGATTAGTTTCGAGCAGTTATATAAATTCTTCAAATAAACTGTTTCAAAGAAATTCCTGATGATCAGTACATTTTCAATACAAAAATTCAGAACTATTTAAAACTGTTAAAAATTGTTCATAACTGTTCGAAACTGTTGAAAACTGTTTAGACCTGTTTTGAGTGTTCAAAAATACGCACTTTTGAACAGTTTTAAACAGATATAAACAGTTACGAATTGTTTTAAACAGTTTTGAGCAAATAAATTTCCACTGGGGTAGTAGCAATTCATTTTACATTTAGAGGTTTGCTTTCTTTAGTCAAAAATTTACAAAAACTGATAAATTGACTTTGCTAGGAGCGTACAGGTTCGTTCTATATGCAGTATAGGTATGCCTGCCCGATCGACACTACACCGTCAACACTGATACACAGTTCTCTCGATCCACTACGTTCGTCTCGGCTTTTCCAATGATCGACGGAGCAAGAAAAACAGCTGGCAGCATGGGCAACAATTCTTGCTCTGTCGATAATTGAAAAAGCCGAGAGAACTGTAAAAGTGTCGTAACAGTCAGTGTAGTGTCGGTGTCAGGTATACCATTTAGAACGACTCGAAAAGACTCGTCTGCAAATTCTTAGTACATTTTAATGCCCACTGCCTACGTCATATTTAATAATCGATCATAGCCTTCATTAAAATCGGTCGCTGCAATATGAGCATAATTTTACCAATAAAAAATATTGAATTTGTTTTCTAAATGCGTGATGTATATTTTTTTTATTTTCTTTGACTCTTGGAAGCGTTCGTTAGTGCAATTATTAATACAATTTTTTTTAATAATATTTAATGCTTGTTACGAAGTTTTTAAACTTGTGTAAACATAAATAGGTAAAAATAATAAAAGAAAGTGTTTTAGGGGAGTAGATGCCCCTAAATTAGAACCGCATTCACATATCACGTATATGATTTAAAATCGTCTTTTCGATCCCTATTTTGAAAATGCTATACTTTATCATAGTTTTTACATTTTATTATAAAGTTCTGAAATGGCGAAAAACTAAAGAAAACATTTACTTGTCAGTAACACCGATCAAGAAGTACAGGAGCACCTAATAATTAGTAATAGATAATAGGTTATATAGCTGTAGCCTGATTCGTTCCGTACGTCTTTGGAGAGGATGTCTGTAACGACCGCAGCATGCGCGATTTAATAAAATGACAGTTAAATTATTTTATGTATGTTATAAAAATTACATGTATATACCTATGTGTACCCGCGTGAAAATATGATATGAGATCTTATATGAGATTGTATTTGAGATTTTAAATAGATCTCATTTGAGATTTATTACAATCTCATACAATATTTTCACGCGGGTAGTGAAATGAAATTTAACACGTAACATTGATATTCAATAAAATATATAAACGCTTAATAAAATTTTTTCATAATCAGCACAATAAGTATTCATGATTTGAGAAAAGGTACCATCATGTTTAGGTCCAGTGCGGCGAGCCCATCAGAACTTTCGCAGTATACGGAAACTGCGTATACGAAATTCGTATACGAAACTCAATACCTACACAGCTGCCTTGCGTCAGGGACCAACTGATCAGTGACTTTGGCGCGCTTCTATTGGAAGTATTATATATTATAATAATTAAGCAATTCTATATGGGAACTGTCAAACAAGTATGGGTACCAAAAATCAATAACATTCTTTTTAGGGACATACCTACCAGATCAGGTTTTTTTCTCACTGAACCACCCTGAATATACAAAAAATCAGTTACATAGTCAAACGAGTCATAGGTGGCACCCGGGCAAGATGAAACACCCAATTTTCTCGGATATTATAATAGATGGCACTTTTTAGTACTAGCATAGTATGAATAGTAAAAAATGTCCTTTTTTATTAATTCTCTATTGTTTTAATAGAGAGAATCAATAGAAAAGAACATTTTGTTACTATTCATACTATATGCTAGTATGATTTGGGCGCCCGCGCTGATCAGGTTGATAACATATAAGTGAAATTCCTTTTGAGCGTCGATTCATATGACTTTATCAACGCAAGTAAACATGTTTGTTTTGGCTTTCAGATGCGCGACTTACTTCAATCTGTGTAGAGGTATATTATAAATCTTATTTACATTTAAAGAAGTCGTCGTTATAATTGAGTTATTCATTGTATTAGATAATTATTTTTAGCAAATTTTAAAAGTATTAGTGCCGGGCAAGACGGCACAGGCAAAACGGCACTATGCAAATATGAGTAAAGCTGATCGTGATGGCAGTTGAATTGCCAAGAGTTACTTGTAAAGGCGACAGAGCTAAACCATATAAGATGGATTATTATTATTACTATTGCTGCACGCCATTTAAAGACTCTTTACGTTATTTGCGTGAGTCAGAAAAAATTGAAAGGGGTGTGTCATCTTGCCTGGCTGATTTTTCGAGTTGATAAAAACTACCTTCGTTTTTGTTGTTATGTCGAATTTTATTAATCCTATTTTTGCTTAGTATAGATTTATATTCTTTTTTGTTATTATAAATCCTTGAAGAATGTGTATATTATTTTTAAGTGTTTTCTTTTTTTTTTATTGTTTATTAACGTTTTTCCTTATAGGTGTACCGTCTTGCCCGGGCTTCCCCTAAATCTTTTTGCTGAATTCTTATGTAAGATCTGACAATGTGAGGGATTATAGATATTAAAAGAAGTAGAGTTAATAAGTTAATAAACTGGAAACAAAAATTCAAACTCAAAATTATATAATTGCAAACAAAGATATTATTCATTAAGGTAATGTGAATACCGACATAATTTTAGAACGTCAACATCTTTTGTAAATACTAATAAAATTGCTCAAGAAAAATTTTGAGTATATAGACTTAACTTATACGGACCGCCTGACAGACCTGTTTTTTCGAAAACTAACTCAGAATTTATTTAATTAAATAAAAACCGCAATGTCGGTAAGAAGGAATCTGCATTTGTATAATTTTGATCTAGTTTTAAAACGCGGATATCTCATGGAAATGCTAATAGAAGCACTCAAAAAAAATTTTGAGCATAGTATTTACATATACGGAGCGCCTGATTTTTCAAAATAAACGTTTGAATATTAATTTATTAAATAATGAAAATGGGTTAATTTTGGACCTCCCATCGCCTCAAGGAAATAGTCATACAATGTTTTGAACTTTTTAAATTTAAATTTGTTTAAAAGCTTATTTTATACCTCGAATAATTATATAAAGTCCACCGTTGACAAACTGTGCTAGAACCTATAAACAATTAAATTTTACTCGTTGTTAATTAATTATTTCGGAATTTTTCTACGGCGGATATCTAGATAATTATTCGAGAAACCAATATCAATATATCTGCATTTGCAATTATACAATTTTGCGTTGAAATTTCGTTTCCAATTCATGAACTCTACTTCTTTAACCTCTATAATCCCTCACATTATCAGATGTTATATAAGTAAAATCAAAATTATTTTCGACAAGGTCTGTATTTTGGGATATTACTACCTTAAGGGGAGTAGAAATAAAATAATTTTTCTGAAATAAAAAAGTTATATTTTAATAAATAAATCTAAACTAATTATTTCATACTTTTTACTTATAAAATATATTTACCTTACCTTAGAATTTTCTCCGATGGGCCTTTTATATGGTCCAGAATCATAGTCATCGATCAAAAAAGTTTTTTCACTATCCGTAAGTTTTGAAATTTTCCTATGGATGGATTGACTCCAGATTTGAACTAAATTACTTCTGAATATTATAATTCTCATATGAGTGTAGGGATTTAGGATTAAATGTCAGAAAAAATTTTTACATCAGAAAAATTTTGAAAAAATTGAAAAAATTTAAAAAAGTTTTAAAAAATTCTTGACAAATAGCACAAAATTTTGTTTTGCCATCGGATCAAAAATCCTTACACTTATATGGGAATTATACTATTCAGAAGTAATTTAGTTCAAATCTGGGTCAATCCATCCACAGGAAAATTTCAAAGCTTACGGATAGTGAAAAAACTTATTTCATCGATGGCTATGATTCAGGACCATATAAAAGGCCCATCGGAGAAAGTTCTAAGGTAAGGTAAATATACCCACTTTTGGGTGACTAAAGTTGCAAATTATTCCCGCGGCTGAGATCACAAGGGCATGATCGACTTTAGTCCCGTATTACCATACAGTACTTTATTCCCAGCTCTACTGTGGCCATTTTATAGACTTGAAAAGTTATATTATATTTATGTGTTATAATTTTGTTAGTTTTAACCGAATTCACTATATAAACGCATACAAATTTAGATTATGTTACAGCTGTATTCCTACATATGCGGGACATAAAGTACTTTACGTCCTGCATTTACTTCATGTCCTGCATATGCAGGTTGTAAAGTACTTTATGTTCCGTATATGCAAGAATAAAGTAAAAGAGGGAATTAAATGCAATTTTTGACCCGCTTTTCAGGCTATAAAGTGACCATTATATAAGTAGTGGAGATAGGGATAAAAATGTTTTTCTTTTCTGATGTTCTGATGTTATGCTTTAAGGTTTACCTATTTACATAATTTTCCACGCAACATGCATCGTGCTTCATTCCTAGTTTTTGTAGAATACTTGTTTATTGGTTAAATAATTTTCATATTTTTTAAAATGGACCAATGAGCAACACAATTTATAAGAATTTTTGAGCAACGCTTACGGTGTATATGTACGGAACATCAATGTGTATTGTCTCTTAGGGTTCCCAATTGAATCTGATGCAAACGCTTCGACTCCCACGCCTGCTTTGTTTTAGCAGTAGGTATCTAGATATAACGAAAAAAAAAAAATTTGAAGCGCACTCTATATAGCCATTTTGCTTCTCATTCGGACTTACGTCTCTCGTTGGTGGCTGGTGCGCCGATACGCGCCTGACTCGCTAACACCCTTTTTTTAAAATGCCATGATAGCTATTTACTGAAACTGCTAGCATCTCCCTTTTTTCTCCGTATGTTCATTGAAGATATCTTTTATAATCAGATTACTTTTTTCACAATATATTAATTAACAGACGGTTAAAATTTTAAAAGAAAGTGTAGACATTTATTTACGGAGAAACTAGGTATACCTTAAAAGCCTCGGGCTTTTAGCAGCGCACCGGACGCATGGCCGCTGCTGCGGCTGCGTTGTAATACGCCGTGCACAACACAGCCTGCAGCATCGAGCGTGCGCACACACATGGCTTTAAAGTGCCACAGCGGCATCCGCCACGAGCACCGCAACCAGCCAGATATCAGCGCTGCAGACACAGGGGCACAAAGCAAACCGAGAGGGACGACGCCACGACGGTAACGCAAGCCGCGGGACGAGGACGGAACTGCCACGAAAGGAGGGAGCAGGAGAGAGAGAGAGAGGGAGAGGAACAGATAGTCAGAATGACGATCGTATATGCAGTGCCCCAAAGAAATCAGATAGACAATTTGACGAAACCTACTTATGTGTAGGTGTTGAATGTGTGAAATTTTGGATCTCGGGTTAATGACTTTTTAACGGCTGGTGATGCAAGTCGCGGAACTGAGAGTTCTTACGGCAGGTTCTTGTGGCTTGCAGGTAGCAACAATTAAAAGTCTTTTTCCCTGCATTCAATGTATTTTCGTGATGAATATTTAAGCCTACCTATTAAAAAGTAATCGTAAACAATTAAAATAACCATGAACACGGTAAACCCTAAGAAGTTTAGAAGGCTATTGCGCTAAATATATTATAGCCCATACAAGCAAGGATCGAACGACGAGTCATAAATGATAAAAGGCCCGAGTTTTGGTGAACGCGGGCCCCCAGAACTGGGGAAATCGGCCAAGGCCATAAAGTCATCAGCAGTAATTGCTGGGCAGTCCGTGCAAATCGCGAGCCATTAATGAACCCTTGTAGACGAAAATCCGGATGGTCGGCTGACACTCTGAGGTGCAGGCCAACGCTACACGCGAATCCAGCCCTTCTCTGTCTCTCGCCGCTCTCGCGTCTCGGTGAGCAGTCACAGGCTCCAGCTCCAGCACACAATAAGTAGTCCCATCTTAGTCGCACTCGCTAAGCTCGCGCACGGCCTCGTCGATAGGGGGCGCCAGACTCGCGGGCAGGCAGGCCGTAGCCCCGTACTCGTAGCCGTGTCTCTGTGTTCGCTCGGGCGCCGCGTTGGACGCGTCTCTCTCGTGTGTCGCGCGCGACGGGGAGAGTGTGTGTGCGAGAGAGTTGCCGTGTGTGCTGTGCTGCTACTGTGAGAGAGCGCGCGCGGTGCAAGAGACTGACACGGACGGGACAGGCCACGGGTCGCAGGCGAGACTGTGAGTGTGCGTGCGTGCAGTGCGGTCTAGCCCATCGCCATCGCGGCCTTCCGCAGCCCGAGGGGATCAACGCGAGGAGCATCCGGGAGCCGCGGTCCGCGCTGGTGCAGCAGCAGTATAGTCACGGCGACGGCCCCGTCGGCGTGCAGTGCAGCGTACACTCTCTTTCTCGTGACCGTGTGTGCTCGCGCGAGCGAGACAGAGAGAGAGAGAGAGAGAGCGAGTGTGCGAGAAGGAGAGAGGGAGACGGAGAGAGAGAGAGAGAGAGTGAGAGAGTGCACTTCCGAGCACTGACTCGCAGGGCGATGCCTCCTCGGCGAAGGGAGGAAGGAACTACTAGCAGCACGGCGAGCCAAAGGTGAATCTTTCGCGTTCGCACGCACACACACGCGTGCAGAGAGCCGAGTGAGAGCAGCACGACTGATACTAATACTACCGCAGCCAGCCAGCGTTCGTCGTCCTTTTCCACAAGCCAGCCCGTTCGATTGCAAAAGAAGAGAGGCTCTTTTTTCACTCTCCTCGCTCTCTCCCGGCGGCGCTTGTGCAATCGACTGAGAAAAAGTTCTTCGCTCGACGCTCGCGCTGCTCGCAACGAGAAAACTTGGAGCCCGAAGGATATATATATATATAAGTATACAGCACGTATAGCGACAAGCAATTAAAGAGCAGCGGCGGCAGTGTAAGTAGCAGACGAGCGCCCGGAGCGTGTATAAACAAACAAAAGAGGGGCAAAAGCAGCTTGCTCGCGGCCGAGTATAATAATCGAAAGCGAGAAAGAGAGCGAATGTGTGTAATAATAGCATAACCCCCTCCTTCAGCGTATCGCAGGATCAGGACGGCTGCGTGTACGCACGCTCTCTCGGTCGTGTGCGTGCGCCTGGCAGCGCGAAATTGAATAAAGCCGGATAGACGTGTGTAGAGGCGCGCGAGAGCGAGACAGAGAGAAGAGCGCCGTTCGGGGTACATACAAACGAAGAACAGCAGCAGCAGCAGCAGCGGTGGCGGCTCGCTACACGACGATTTCACACGGGGGATATCGATTCGACGACGGGAGAGAGGAGAGCAGAGCCAAGAGCAGCGCTGCCGTATAACCCCGTTGTGACGGGAGCAAGACCAGCAGCAGCAGCAGCAGCAGTGAGAGAGAGAGGAAGCAAAATGTAGGGAGGATACGCGCGAGCCTCTTTCTCCGACCGGCCGTTTCCCTTTTTTTTGCCTTTTGCTTTCGCACGCGCGAGAGGCGCGTGCTCGCTGGATTTTTAAGGCCGAGGGCCCTCCTGGCGCCCGCTACTTACTGTTCTGCCAGCGCGCACACATGTGGGACGCACGCGACTCCCTGAAAGTCTCGAGCAGATAGGAGTGAGAGAAAGACGAGAATCGAAGCGCGTATGTGCACGAGAGAGCCGAGGAGGTCAGAAGCGTGAACGACAGACAGAGAGAAAACGAGCAGCAGCAGCAGCGGCGCAGCAGTCATGGACGTCGATATTTTTGGGCGAGTAGCGGTAGCAGTAGCAGCGACGACGACGGCAGCAGTGGCTGCGCCGCCGATCACCGCGCAGACGACGGTGCCGAGGACTCCCGGACAGCAGCTGCCCCTCGAGCGCCTCGAGTCCTGTGTCGCCCCGTGGACGAGCGCGATGACGACGAGTGCCCGCTGCAGCGGCTTTTGAGTGAGGCCCCCACGCACCGCGTTACGCGTAACTCTATAGGCGTTTTCTTGCTTCAGAGAGCTCGTCTGGTCCAAGCCACTGGGACGATTAACTGGCCAGCCGCGCTTCACGAAGCTTGCAGCAACTGCATAGCCTGGATCCACAAAGCAGTGCTCTCTGAGCCTTACAGATTACTGCTTGTCACACACTGATATTTTAAAGGTGAGCCATCAGCCAAATTATTCTTTTCTTTGCAAGCTGCCTTGTCCTGCTCGATCTACAAAGCTTTTGTTAGATTATCAAAGTAGATTATATATGTAGTTGGTAAGTATGGTTTTCATTGTACCAGCTACATAGCCAACAAATCAAACTTGAGCTCTGCTTGGCTTTCTATGCTTAGAGGCTAGTTATATTAGATAAAAAGTACAAATCACAGAGACAATATCGTTCTTCATGCTTTGGGCTTAATGATCAAGAACATGGATTACATAGCCATGATTAATTTGCTATAATTTAATAAATCTTAATAAGAGGTATACATATATACTGCTTATAGATAAAAAAAAAAAAAAAAAAAAAAAAAAAAAAAAAAAAAAAAAAAAAAAAAAAAAAAAAAAAAAAAAAAAAAAAAAAAAAAAAAAAAAAAAAAAAAAAGTTTTGATTGTGTACTAGAATTTGTGGGGTGACAATCAATAGTAAAGTATTGATACAAATTAAACAAGTTTATAATATGAAAATGAAATATTTTTTGAGACATTTTGAAAATTTGTATAAATAGATTAAAAATAAAGTTTGTCCAATCAGGTAACTCCCATTTCAAAAGCAAGATTAAATGTCTGAGTGAGGAGTGAACAAGGCTTTGTTTCCTTACAGAAAAAGAGACATAAACATTCCAATTCCCAAAATAAACTCACAAATTCTTCAAGCTTATAAGCTGGATTAAAATTACAAGTGTATCATTAACTGAAAATGGCTCCCTTCTTTTAGGCAGACCTTTGACCAGCAGCACAGAAGCTGACAGTACATATTCACACATAGGCGCGCGCACACGCAGACAGACAGCCATTCACAATGGATCTCAGCACAGCTGTAAGCACGATGACGGCCGGAGCAGCGGGGAACGGCGGCGGTGGCAACGGCGGAGCTGTGGCCTGTCCGGTCTGCACGCTGTACCTGCGCGAGGGCATTAGCCTGCAAAAACACTTGGACACGCATCCCAAGGAGCAGGTGATCGAGGCGCTCATACGAGCCAGCAGTGCTGGTGGTGCCTCGGCACTTCTCAGCCAGGCATGCGCTCAGCAGCCCCAGACCCCGGTAGTTACGCCGGTGCCGACGCCTACGCCGACGCCTACGCCTACGCCGTCGCCGATGATGCAGCCGCTGCCAACGGTGAGTCCGACCGCGGCCCTGCCGCCGCCGCCCCAGCAGCAGCAGCAGCATCAGCCGCCTGCGGCATCGCCCAGTCCACATGTTCCTCACGCCCCGTCGCCGTACCCGATTGGACCTATATACGAATGTCCACCTATTAACGCCATGATACCGCCACCGCAGTTTGCTTCATTCAGCTACCAACAATTCGTTAACAATGGTAAATATTTTTCACCATATTGATATTGCTTTCTACAGTTAACATTTCGCTTTTGAGTAAACAACCAAACAAGTTTCAAGCTTGTTGATTTTATATTCTTGGAAAATGATATTTTTATATTTAAATTCAGTCGAGCATTAGAGAATATCAATTGAATTTAAATGTAATATTTATTTATTTATTTATTTATAATGTATAAATTAAAAGATTTGATAAAATTTCTTCATGATCTTGTTAAATAATGTAATCATGTTTATAATTATAATTAAATTCTAATTATCATACATGATTATTATTAATTCCAAGTTAGTCAATCATTAAGAGTTTTTACTTACAATTAATCTAAATTATCAGCTTTAGTACATAATGCACTGAAAAATGACAAAATACGTTTTTGTAGGTACGATGATGATTCCTGCGCAATACGCAATGGCTCAGGCACAACCTCCCCAGACAAGTCAGATGATGCAAATGTTGTATAATCCATACGGAATGTATCATCAACAACAAATACCCACAGTTCAAATGATCTCGGCACCGCCAATGATGCCCACTTCGACGACTACGCTGCCTACGACGGTACCCGCTGTGACAACGCGCATGAGGCCGATCACGAGTACAAGCAACGTATCTCTCAGTGCTGTCAACGAAACAGCGTCAGGATCGCCACCGAGATCGTCGAATTGTACTTCGCAACAGCAGCAGCAACTTCAGACACAGTTACAATCACAGGCACAACCACAATCACAGGCACAACCACAATCACAGGCACAATCACAGTCACAAGAGGAACCGGCATGTCAGGAACAAATAATTATTGGAAGAAACAAGCATCTCATTAGCAGAATGATATCTGGGCCTGACCGTATTCTGCCAGATTTAGAAATGCCTGGAACTCCTGAGCCAACTTCTCTTAAAGTTGTGGAAGAAAATACTACCTCCAATATGGAAGTAGAACACACACAAGAACCCACTGAAAGTAATTGTGTTCAGGAAGAAGAACATCAAGCTAATGAACAATATCAAAGGTATTTATTAATCGTAATTAATTTTTATATTTTTATTTGTCATCATGTTGAAAATCCATCTACTTTTAATTTATTAGTATAAAATCGTTGCAAATAGTAAATATATCAAAAGATGTCATCCATATTTTTGTTAGTCTTATTTACGTTTCATTAGTAACTTATGATTATTACAAATTATTACAGAGAGGATCCACCAACTTTAATCAGTAATCGTGGTGAAGTCAATACTGATGATTACAAGACTGAAAGGATCCTACCAGATATTGAAGATAATGAGGAAATTGAATCCTTAATAGTACGAACTACAAATACAGTACAAAGTGATAAAAACAGTGAAACTGAAATAGAAAAAACTGTTGAACATATGGAAACTTCAACCTCCGTGGAAACAATAGAAGAGGAAGTCGCAGTATCTTCCCAATGCAATAAAGAAAGTCGTAGAGAATCTGAAAGTAAATCCAATGATGAGACGCGTACGGTTGAAAACGTAGAAACTCGTGATTTGTCTATTGAAGAATCTCAAACTTCTACTGCAAAAAAATCTGAAATTGAACACTTAAATCAACTTATCGTAAATATGGAATCGGAATTCAGTAACGTAGAAGTATCAAACAAAAATACTCAAGAGAAAGTCCAGGATGAGTGCCAGGGTACGTTGTCAGTGGAACCAAATGAAAAGCCAAGTGAAGAAGATGAAGCAATCAGTGTCTCATATCATAAAATTAGTCCGCAACCAATCGAATGCAAAATTATTGTAGCTCATGAAGATACTGATGTTTCATCAATCACTTCTACAGATTCAATACAATGTGACTTAGAAATTCAGAAAATAACTTCCACGTATCATTATAAATATTCACAATCTTTACCCTGTACCCCAATTAACAAGAAAAAGTTTTATCGTTCGCTATCTCGTGCCTCTTTACGTTCCGATTTTGATCGTTCCAACGAAAATCTTTGCTCTTATCCGGTAGGATTTGAGGCTACTACGTTACAAGACTACCTCAAGGATAACTATAATGATGAAGATATGGAGTTGGAAGAACCTGAGTATCATTCTTATATGAAACCGAACAAGGAACTTGCAATTGAACGTGATAGATCGCGTACTCCTATGTCCGCAAGCCCAAGCAAGACTTCTGTTTTAAAAGCACGCCGTAGTAAAATGCCCAGCTCACCTATATCTGCACGGTCTTCGTCTTCATACTACCAGATGGAAGAAGAGGAAGATGAGGATGAAGAAGATTCGGATAGTGAAAGCTACAGTAGTGGTCGATTAAATGAAAAAGACGACGATGAAGAAGATGAAGAAGATCAATTAGAAGATGATAAGATCGAGATAAGCGAAGAGAAGAAAAATATAATTTTCTTCCAGTCTACAGCTGATATCAATTCAGAAATTATGCAACAACGGCAACAACATCAACAGCAACAACAACAGCAGCAACAGATAGAAGAACAACAACGGCAAGAACAACCTACTAGCTTTAGGTCTCAAAGTTCAGTGACTGATATATACTCAGGTAGTCAGTTTCCTCTCGATCATCATTCAATAAACCAACAACAAACACAGCATCCCGATGTATCAGTACATCATGAAACTTATCCATTGTCTAATAGTGAGATCTCGCAAAATCTTCTTAACATATCTGAATGTGTCGATCCGACAACTAGTACGGACTCGAAGAGCTACTCCAGTTCAAAATCGGTAGTTCACAAACCAAGCACAGAACTACTTAACATCAGTGAAGATGCTCATGCAGGGCCTATGAACGTTTTTGAATTCGACGGACTCCAGATACTTGTGCCTAGCACATTTATTAGCGAATCTTCGCAAAAAGCTGTAAGCGGAACAAGTCAGCAATCTATGTCTAGCAGTGAAAATGGAGCGGGTAATGATGAAGAAGTAAAAAGTGTGAACATGAGGGCTGACGAAACGATGCCGGCTAGGGGAGAATTGTCAGAACAAGAGAGTAATGGCTGCACTGAACAATCAGCATGGCAGGTAGGCAGTCATTAATATTCATACTAAATACTTCTTAGCTTTGTGCAATTTTTTTCAATTTTTCGTACTTGTTTATTTGATAGCTGAAAATTAATATTTAAGATAATACTTAAGAAGATTTTAATGTGTATACAGTTATTATACTTGAGCACTTAACAAATTATAAATTGGTCTGAAGTTTGCATCGTTGGAATCCAACAATATAATATTTGAATATTAATTAAAGTTATTAAGCAATGGTACTTTTATCTAAATCTTTGTTATACAGTTATTTGATACTATAAAACAATAAATCTACACGCAAAATTGATATTAATTATTATAACCTTGAAGTAAAATCAAATATTTTTTTTATTTCTCTGCACTCCAATGTTGCAAACTTCAGACCCATAATTATAATTAAATCATTTCCTTTTTAAAATCATATCAGTAATAATATGTCTAGGATAACTTATGTCCATTATGTATCTGAAATTATAAATCTTATTTAAACATAACTAATAAATGAATCTCTTTCCAGTTATATATGGGACATGAATCTTCGCGTATGTCAACATCATACGACTTAATGGCGCGCGAAAGCTGGGAAGAATCTGAAGGTTCGGATCATGATGACCATAACGGTGGACCACTCTTGGACAGTCGCTCTCTTGCCACTCACTTTACTTCCAGTCTCTTCCTTGATCGCGATCGAAAGACTCCAACTCGTCGCATTTTTAAATGCTCCCATTGTCCTGAAGTTTTCGAATGTCCTAAAGAACGACGCGTACACAGCACTATGGTACATAAAGAAGCAGGTCCGTCTAGTTGTAGTAATGACAATATGGACCAGTCGGAGATAAAAGAAATCAAATTGCTTGATGGTCGAGCGAACGTCTTTGATGATGTTTTTGTTCCTGGTGGCTTGCATGCTCAACAGACATATCACGTCCAACAACCACTACTCCATCAACTTCAGCCTCCCCAACACTCAAGTTCTGCAAAATCTGAGTCTGATACTAAGATCGATCCGTTAGATATAACAACTGCTAATGAAGTTACTTGCAATGTATGCAATCAACGGTTCAACAGTGAGAAATCATTGCAAATGCATCACAGGCGCGTACACATTACTACTGAACCAGTTAAGCGAGTTCGCGAGAATGCAAAATGTCAAATCTGCAATGAGGAGTTCACCTCTGTAGCGGCTTTTAATCTTCATCTGAAGGTACATCCTCTGGAGTGTAGTCAATGTGGCAAGTATTTCTATCGAAAACAAAATTTTAAACTCCACATGAAAAGGCATCTAGGAATAAAACCATTCCCTTGTACTATTTGCGACAAGGCTTTCCTCACCAAACAAAAGCTTGACGAGCATATGAATGGCCACACTGGAAATGCTCCCGTGAAATGCAATCTTTGCAACGAAACATTTCGACGGTATTCAAATCTTACACAACACAAGAATCGTCACCACTTAAACATAAAAAAGAAACTAAAGGACTACATATGCCACTGCGGCGAAGTTTTTCACACAAAGAAAAAGCTCGCTTGGCACAAAGAAACGCACGATGAAAAACCAAAAGCTTGCACTTACTGCAACGAACGCTTCATACACATGGCAAGTTTGACACGACACATGAGACGAGCTCATAATCGAAGATTTGTACCCGATGCGCAACGAGAAAATGAAAATGTTGAATGCCCAATCTGTAAATGTATTTACCTTCGGTCATCGCTTGCCGTACACATGCGCGTACATAATGGAGAACGTCCGTACGAATGTCAGGTTTGTTCTAAGGCGTTTAGTACCAAATGGAATCTGCAGCTCCATAAATGGACCCACGCTGCTCGTAGCACAAAACCATTCAAGTGTAACCAATGCAGCGCAGCATTTTATAGACACAGTGACTATACAGCCCACATGAATTCTCATAGGAACGTTAGGCCTTATACTTGTAATTACTGCGGAGCGCAGTTTATCAGAAAATATAATTGCTTGCGACACGTAAAAGAACACGAAGAAAATAAGGCGTATACATGTGACCTTTGTGGTAAGACTTTCCACAGGTCCTATTATTTAAAAGAACACTTGAGAGTGCACTCAGGTGCGAGACCTTACACTTGTCATATCTGTGGCAAGTCCAGCAGCACAAAGTCGAATCATAACAAACATGTGCGCATTCATCATGCACGTGAGCCTGTAAATACTGAGAATTAAGGAGACGAGAAGTATTTCATTTTTCTATTTAAATAAATAATTGTTTTATATCATTTTCTAAATTAAATATTAAAAGACTGTTTATGACCACTATACAAGTGCCGTAAAATTAGCTTATATTCTATTGTTTTCAATAGCAAAAAGCCTAAAAGCAAAGCATAAATAATTTGAAGTCAAGTATTAAAATGTTATACTCAAAACCTAATGATTATATTAATTTGTTCTTGTTAAGCACAGTATTTATAAACTAGTGCTTTTTTGTTACTACTTTAATTATAATTTCATAGTAAAATGTTATTAAGATATGGTTTAAAGTGCTTAAGTAAATACCGTTACTCGTTCAATAAACATAATCTTACTATACTAAAAAAATTGAATACTACTTTACGAATAAATATGACAGTCTAAAGGGAAATTTTAATATTTGACTATATTTAATTTTATAAAATGTATTCTATAAAAATTTTTTTTTCTTTTTTTTTTCTTAAAAATAGAATATGAAAACAAAAACTTAATAGAATAAATATGAATTGTCTCCTTAATTCAAAATTCATTTTAATTTTAGTGAATATTATAATTATTACTGAAAAATATAATTCAAAATTTTAGTCGATATTAAATTAAACATGTTTGATTCTTATGTAGCAATTATATACAAGATAGGTTGTTTTTCAATGTGTTATAGTAAATTTGAGTATTATTATATGAGTTTTTTTAAAAACAATAACAAAATTTTATTTTTGTTAACATTTTCTTTTTTCATTTTTCCTTGTATTCTTGTAATTTCAGTAATGAACAAAGTTACATCACAGAGTATAAAATTATAATTTTCATCATTTTAATATATAATTTAGGTCTTCGAAGGTCTGCTAGGCTGCTATCGGTACAAAAATTTGAGACTTCTTATGCGCATAGCTCATGATATTAATTAGTAATGTAAAACTGCCCACCTAATAAATTTATTTAATATTCTTCATAGAAAGAACCTTGGTTTTCAAGGTATAAATATTTGCATTTTCCAATTGCAACTTAGTCCTTTTTTTGCAAGGAATATTATACAAGTAATGTAGTGTAAGATTTAATGAGTTATCTACTGTAATGGTAGAGGGCTTAAAATTTTTGAATCGATAGTAAATTTTTTAAAAACAAGTGTTAATTTTAAAGTAATATGATACTTGACATAAAAAATCGATGGATGTTTCACGTGTGTTTATTGTTGTTGTTCAAGGAATTGGCACTTTGGCCACTGTAAGCATGCATAGGAAAAATTGCATTTTGCAGTTACTGGTTGGCGTGTTTTGAGAAATGAAAACGTGTTACACTGTTTTATCATGACACGTTTGTGATGGGTGTAATTCAGATAAAGAAAAAAATTGTGATTCAGAGTCTTCGTCACGGTTAATAATCATTGCAATATTTTTCATGTACAAAAACTTGACGAGGAGAACCTAAGGGGTCTGCTTTCTTATGCTTACGACGAGGTACCAAAGTTCTTCTGTGAGGTGAAAAAATGATAAATGTGTCATGGCACTCAGTGCACAAATGTGTAAAATTTCGTGTGTTTGTTTGGTATGTATTTGAAAGAAAGGTACATATTCAAAAAAAGAAAGCAAAGCCTATGTGTAGTTAACTTTTTTCGAATACAAGAAAAGAAACTAATAAAAAAATCAAGTTAATTCTAAGTTTATCCTACCGTAAAAACTTGTACAAAAAAGGTCCAACGCAAAGAATCAATGCGCAATTGTACTTTTGTGAAGTGAAGGTAGATTTGGAAATTACAACTATCAATTTCCGACTTAGCCGAGTGATTTGCGCATCGGAAAGTGTTGACGTGCAAACATTTTCTTTTTTTCGTAAAAGTTTGCATATTTACACGAGGAATAATAATTGCAATAATGTGAATGTTTGCCAATCGATAATAATGAAGTATGGGGATGTAAATCGTTCGCTAGATAATGGTTAAAAAATATTGATAAAAGAGAAATCTTTGAATGTCAATAATAGTAAGTGAATTTTTTTACAAATAACAAAGTAAAAAAGAAAACTATCACGCAGACAAGGTGTGATTAGCCTCGAAATGAAATATAAAATAAACAAATAAGTAATTGAGATAAGTTGCGTCGTAATGTTACGTGTGCGAAGTCTGTATTTATCCATTAAGTGAACTAAAGGAGTAAGATGATACTAAAGCGCAAGGGCCTATAAAAATATACAGATTGCTACTGTTAGCGTTACGGCGCTTCTAACTTTTAGATAGTTCAAAATCTTAGTTAATGTTATTCTTCTATATTTATATGTCTTGCAATCCTGTATGCAGTGATTTTTAAAAATAATTCCAATGTCAAGACTGATCGATGTTGGTTCTCGTTGCGATTCTGTTTCTCTATGCTAGAACCGTAGTCGAGAATGATTTCGCCATTTAAAGAGCTTTGTTCATGTAATGAGTTTATTATTATTTAATTATTAATATTGTTTCTTTTTCTTTTGCCGATTAAGTATAGCAAGTTAATACTACGGTGAATTGTTGATGCATAAAAGTAAATTAGAACGTTAAAATTATCTGCACTCAGGAAGCAGTCGATAGCTTTTTATTAAGTTTAATGTATTTGATTTTATCTTGATTTATAATTACATTTACGTTAAGGGCATTCGAAGTGTAGGATAAATTTTGTTCTGGCGAGAAAATGTTGACCCACCTAAAACCAACATCGAAGTCCAAACGTGCAATTTTTTTTAGTTAAACAAAATAATCGAAGCGTGCGTGTGTTTAATCAGAACACAGCTTGTACATAATTGTAAATATGTATATCGTCTCTATTTTATAATAGGGCTGACGGATGAGGTTGGCAAATAAATATCATATGAAACTTAATTCAAAAAGACACTTGAAGGTAAAACGAGAAAAAATAAAGTGGATGATGCAGATAGAATAATTATTACGATTACCATTAAAAAAACAATTAAGCAGCATATGTATATCTTAATAAAAGTCATGTGTTGAGGTACTTTTTTAAAAACGTTTCGTTATTTTTACCTTTTCCTGTATTGTAGACCAACTTGAAGCAGCATTACTTTCTTGCGTAATAAATTATTGATAGAACTTAATAAAAATATTGCTTTTATCTAATAATAAAATTGGCTGTGTTTTCATTATAATGAAGTTCCCAAATACTGACAAATTCTTTTTACTACCTATAATTATATATACTTCCAAGTAAACATGTTTTTTATTATTATATTTTTCATTTTGATTAACGCCTTTTATTATTTTTATTATTATTATTATTAACATAATTGAATGTGCAACTACAGAACTACGCATGGAACTACGCAGCTACACTACGCAACTACAGAACTAAACACACACACAAATGTAAATGTAATTACTCGACACTCCAGTATTTTCCACATAGCACATTACGTTTTTAAAACGTTTCTTTATGAACCTATAACCGTTTCCCTAAAAATATAGAAACGAAACAGAAACGTTTCATAAACGTTGAAATGTCCTAAATCTGAAAAAACTTTTCATAAAAATCGTAAACGTATTTAAATCATCTCAGTAACATTTCTGAAACAGAACTCAAACGTTTGTACAAAGTTTTGGAAACATGTCTGAAACGTCCATAATCGATTTGACGAAAAGCTTACTGGACAATTATTCACGTTTCAGATTCGTGTCAAAAATGTTTCCAAAACTGATTGGAAACGTTTCAGAAAAGTTTCTGAAACGTCTTTAAAACATATATCAACAAATTTAGAAAATTTCGTCGGGGTCCCAGATAGCACGAAACGTTTAAGAAACGTTTCTACAACGAAATTATAATAATTTACATTGTCGCAGTTATTAACACTGATATTACTTCAAACAGTATTTGGTACGCTTTGCTAGAGTGGACATTCCTTATATATCTTGGAAATGTCTTTTGTTTTATGGACTGAACTACGTCATCTATCGGCGGGTCGGATGTCGAATAGTTTACAATTTAGGGACGGTCTCCATAATGCCCCTTGACTAGGCTCACGGCCTCTGACTCAACTCTCAACCAATCGGAGTATTCAAAGTCAAGCTTCCAGCTTGGAGGCTTGGCTCCGATTGGTTCAGAGTTGAGTCAGAGTCTGTAAGCCTAGACACAGGCACATTATGGAGATAGTCCCTTGCTGTTTTGTATATGGCTCACAAACGTTTATAAGACGTTTTTACAACGTAACCTTGCACTTCTGAAACGGCATAGAAACGTTTCCAGTTCAATCAGAAACGTCGCTGAGACGAATCTGGAACGTGAATGATTTTCCAGCAAGTTTTTTATCGAATCGGTTATGTACGTTTCAGAGACGTTTCCAAAAGTTTGTACAAACGTTTGTACTAACATCAAAATTAGGTGATTGAACAGGTGTGTAATTAAAATTAGGTGAGAAATAGGTGAAAAATCACCTGATGTTTTTAGATGGCAAATTTTTTTTTTTACTATAGAACGTTTCTTAAAAAACTTAAGAAAAGAAAAAAAGAAGTGAAAATATGCATTTTATACAAAGATTAACTTAAAAATTAGGAGATTTATCCAGATGGAAAATCAGATGGAAGGTCATAGACTGATCATTATTAATTACTGACTTAAAGAAATCAGGTAAATATTCAGGTGATCAATCACCTCATTTTTTCAGCTGGGCACTTGCCGACATTCACTGATTTTTTCACCTGCAAAAAATAAACGGAACTACAATGTAAATTATCGTAGGTTTCGGGATCTTCCTTTATGTGTAGCTATATGTTTCTGTAACTTTCCATACGATTCGGTATGTTCTGGTACATTTTGATTAAGATTCGGACATTGTATACGAAAACCTACCATGCAAAACGTACCAAGTCGTATCGAATCGTCGTAAACTTGCGGAAACGTTGGGTGACGTACAGTGACACATGTATATACGAAAATGAACGGAAACATACTTGTATGTATCAAATTAGATATTCATTTCATTTGGTATTCATTTAAATGAATGTATCAATATGAAAATATTTTTGTATCGAAACGTACCGAAACGTACTGATATGTACCAAAACGTACGAAAACGCGAAGCAATGTACAACAACATACGTAACCTTTCAGAAACATGCGATAACATACGTAAACGAACAGAATTGTAAAATGTAATATTTTACGAAAATTTTTATTCCACAAAAACTTTTGAAATAAAAAATATTTTCCAGTATATTTCAAATTCTTATAATTTTCTTTATAACGCCATATATTCACGTACATTGACGAACAATTTCGTACGTTTTCGTACACTTGGGAACGTTTACGCATGTTTTGGTACGTTACGGTATACGTTTCGGTATGCTTAGATAACAAATTTGTTGAGATACAAAATAATTTGTTCATTAACTTTTTGTAGGTTTCTTTACGAGGCTCTAGCTTCAAGTACCCTGACATACATTTTCGTACAATTCTGTACGTTTAGGTACGATCCCGTACAAATCTCGGACTCTTAATCAAAAGTACCGAAACGTACCAAATGGTGCGAGAATTTACAATAATGTACTACACTGTAACATAGTTGTACGATTATTATTTCCATTCGGGTGGGCACTTGCCAACATCAACTGATTTTTCAAATTTACTTTTTAATATATACATATTTTTTCTAATCCCTGTGCTTCAATAATTTTGAAATTTTCGCGCTCCGAATTAAATCTGTTGAAAATTTGTTTAGAATACACCTGCATGAAATGTTTCTCGATCTTTGTAGATAATATACGAGAGAAAAATGTTGAATAATCAAAAACAGTCTTCTATGATACTATTTTAGTCACAAATCAATTTTTCTTATAGAAACATGACATAGGAAATGTGGACGAAAACGGTCGGTGACTTTCCATTCAAGTTAAGAGAATAGTTGAAATCGGAAAATCCTGAGCAAAGTTACAAACATTTCATACTTCAAAATTATATGAAAAATATGACAAAAAATAGCGGTTTTCTTACCTTTATATAGCTTGCATGAAACGTCTTTCTTTCTTCTTTAATTTTCTTCCTATGCAAAAGTTAACAGATTAATATTAATCATTTTTTCTATATTAAATTTCCATTAAAAAAATTTGATATGCGGCTTATATATTTGATATATACACACATACACACACACACGCGCGCGCGTGTGTGTGTATTATTTATTTATGTCTATAAATACATATATTATATATATTATATGTATTTTTATACATAAATAATAAAAACTACGAGCCGAGATGCATCCTTCTTCGTCCATGCGGCGAGATACGTCCTTCTTCGTCCGCGCGGCAAGATACGTCCTTCTTCGTCCGCGCGGCGAGATACGCTCTTCTTCATCCACGCTTGGAGATGCGCCCTTCTTCATCCGGGTGGCGAGATACGCTCTTCTTCACCCACGCGGCGAGATTCTCCCTCCTTCATCGGCGCGGTGAGATACGCCTTGTTCCGCTTAGCCGTCGATATACTGAACTTTTCTTGAAAGGTATTTAAATTACCTATATTTTCCTTTTTAAAAATTTAAATTATGTTCACTCTGTTATTTGTTATTAAGGAAAACGTTTTTACATTTCATAAATTAATTTCTCAAAAAACATTTTATTTATCGACTTCAAATTTTAACCACTTACTTATACTCATTGACGACTATATCGACGGCTGAGAGGAAGAAGAACCTACTTATCTTGGCGCGAAGGTGAAGAACGATGTATCTCGGCACGCGTATGAAGAACGACGTATCATGCCGCGAGGATGAAGAATAAGGCCGTGCAATACTGAATGTAAAACACCGAGATATGTCGTTCTTCATCCGCGTGCCGAGACACGTTCTTCTTTCTCTCAGCCGTCGATATGTGGTTAAAATTTCAAGAGATTTATAAGTATCTTAATTTGTTTTTTAGAAAAAGATTATTTTTGAAAAAGTATGCTTCTTTCTTTGTCGCACGATAACAAGAGTATAAATTATCCAATCGTCCCAAAATTTGGCACAGATTTAACTTTTATATATATCTTTAGATCGAGTCCGTTGCCCAAAAAAATCGGTACTTAAATTAATAGTAAAGATATTTGAGGTTAAAAATTTTTTTTTTTAATTTTTTAATTGCGTGTTCTCAGAGAATACTTATAATTTATCAACTTAAATCTCCATTGGTTTTTCTGAAAAAAAAAATGTCTTATAAGAAAAGTAGAGTTTCCGTTGAAGGACGATAACAAGAGTAATTTTGAAAAGATATAGATTTATATTTTTGAAAACATATAAAAAGTTTACTGTGTAAGAAAGTTAAAAGACACAAATATAGTAGAAATGAAGGTTATTTTACGAATATGTGTATTTTCGTAAAAATCAATTTTTTTTATAGAAATTTTTGAATACTCAAAATTTTTATATTCGATTACGTCAATTTATATATTCTGAAGCCTCTGTATGGAGAATAATAATATACAGAAAACTGTATACAGAACTATGTATAAAGAAAATTGTATAATAATAATAGCTTTTTAATGATAAAAAATAGAAAGAATAAAAATAAAAAGTAATATATATATATATGGTCGGTGGCAGTCAGATTGTCCTTTGCTAACAATAAATTTTTCCAGGTTTTAATTAAGTTTTTATTTCAGATTCTCCAGGGGTGATTATAAACAAGGGCAATCTGACTACCATTAATATTAATTAATTTAATTTATAAGACTGTAAGACCGATTGAAAAATTCTTATAGTAAATTACAGTTGATATAAGTAATATTTTTAATTATTAAAAAAAAATATAAGATATTCTCTACAAAGTAAAGTATTAAATTTTAAATATTGAAAGTAAAAACTAATGAAAGGAATCAGTAAATAAAGTTGGAGGAAGCTACATGCCAGTGAATCGGCAGCGGTTTTTGTTCTTGATATAAAAAGAGCCGATTATATTCTATTCCGAATTTGTTGAAGATAATTTTTAAGGCATTCATTATTTCTTCAATATCACCAACAAATCTTTCACTATAATAATCAAATTTAAGTAACATTTGTTCACAGAAATACTGTGTATAAACTTTAGTCGTAAAATAAATAATTTTATCCACGAAATCTTCAATGACGTTGTGTGTTATCAGTGGATTACTATACAGAGTTACCGTAAAAGTGAGCATTTCATTTTGTAGATCAATCATATTGATTTGTTAGTTTATAATAAACTCTTTTATTATTAAATAGAATTACAAAGAATTTTATATCACGCAATAAAATCTAATCTAATGATTAATGTATATATTTAGTACGCAAAAAAATAACTAATAATGTACCTTACGCTAAATTAATTTATTTTATTAAATTCGTCAATTAACTTATTAACAACTATATATTGCCTTGCGTTTTCTACCTTATTTTTGTACACATATAGCTGCAGAAAATACCAAATATGTTTGCATTCAGATGTAAATTCAGTATTCAAAGCAAAAAATGATTTGTAGCAATAATCTACAGCCTGAATTACGTTGCGCGATGGAATTTCAAAATGCAATTCATTAATAACTAAAAAAACTTCGCTTTTTTTGTCTTCAGAGTCGCCAACTGTATTGATATCCCCAATAACTGCGACAAACGATCCGACGTTTCCACATTTATCTGCGCTTAGTGATTTTCGACGTACTTTATATTGTTCTAAATCTTCATGTGACTGTAACATAAGAGATAAAAGTTTATATATAGAAGTTAATTTATAAAAATATCATTTATATTTTATAAAAATATGTTCTTTATATTTAAATGTAACATAGATTTGACAACGGTAATTGTTAATTTGCAGAAAGACTCAAATAATTATATATCTATAACCATCTATAATGTATATAATATTTTAAAAAAAATGTGTTATATAATTTACCTTAACATTTAGAATAATAGAGTTTTTCACGTCTTGAACTGAATTTCCAAAAATTGCTTCGCCACTTTTTCGTTTTCTAATGATGACTCCTAATAAATTTGCGAGACAAAACAAAGCTGCAATATCCTTTTTTCCTAAAAATTTATTATTTTAACATAATGTTGGAAATCGTAATTGCATTAATTGTGTACCTGCATCGATCAGCTGTGTTTCGTAAGGTGTAACTTTGTGTTTATCTGTTGCATAGGCTATAATTTTGGACGACACGGTAGGCCAGTGTGCTATAAAATTGGTAGACTCCTCTGGATATATTAAAGCAAAATCGATCGCTAACTGGAAATTAAAAAAGGAAACAATTATTTTAAGTATTAATAAATTATTTAATCGGTATAGAAAATAAATTGTACCAAAACGTAGCCATATGGTGAACGTAAACATTTGTAAGAACCAAAATAAGTTTTGATATCCCTACAACGATCTCGATGTTCAAATGTGTCTTTCCACTTTTCTATTACATCATTTTCTGGCTCATCATTGCTTCGTAGCCATTCTATATCTTGGTGGTGTTCAGAAAGAAGAGTATCTATAAACAATGTATCTAATAAATATTATACAACTTTAGAATTAAGTATACTGGAAATGGTAATGGTTATTCTTCAGAATGTAAATTGTAATTAAAACATAGAAAACCAAAAATATACTGTAAAATATATTATTCGCAGCAGTTATAAATTAAAAAAAAGCTATTTTGATCTTTATATACATACCATCTGGTGAAGATATAACTTTTGAAATTACATGGTACTTAATTAATTTTTGTCGGAGGCTCAAATATTTTTCGTAGAGAACTCCTCCAGTGTTAACACACTTTTTAAACTGTGTAGCCTTGACAAATGGAAAATAAAACAATTTACTGGTTTTATCTTCATCTCTCTCAGCAGTTGCAAAAATAACTCCTAATTCATTAGCGAGCTCTAAAAATCGTTCCTTCGTTATGCTAAAATAAAGATTTTTTTTTATTTCATAAATTCAATTATAAAGATTAATATAAATATGATAATATTTTATGTATCTCTCTTGGATCTATAATTCGTCGCTTCCGTGCAAAAAGGCCTTATCTAGGAAGTCGGTTCATCTTTTATATTTTAGTTAAAAAGAACATATTATATGTATATAATATATACCTAATATTACTACTTAGTTTTCTTCTAGTTCGCTTACAAAAATATTTGTTTTATTTTGCCGATTTTTTCAATTGTGCGGTTTTATAATTTACGGAGAATTATAAGTAAAATAAAATTTATGAAAAAAAAGTTTTATTTGAATATAGTATGTTCTTTTTAACTAAAATATAAAAGATTTCTGCATAGCTGCCAACTTAAATCGGCGAGAAAAAAAATCACCATCCAAGATAACGCCTTCTTGAACCGTTTTCCGAGATAATGCCTTCTTCAACCGGCTTCCGAGATAACGTCTTCTTGAACCGTCTTCCGAGATTGCACGGAAGCGATGAATTAGTAAAAAAGGCTGCAATAATCTCTATTACCTATAACATTTAGTCGTTTCAAATTCATTTTCTATTATGACATCGCTTATCAAGCGAGTATTGAATTCCTGTTCTAATCTAAATGCTGCTAAAGCAATTACACCCCTAGTCGTTGATGATAGAAGTTCCAACACTGACTGTTTTGTAGCCGCTATTTATTTAAATAATAATATTTATTATAAGACAACATAATTTTAAGTATTATAATAATATAGTTTTCAACTTTTCCTTAATTTGATTTCAAGTTTAACTATGATTTTTATTTTATAGCTAAAGTTACATTGATTTTCTTTCATTAAAAGAATATTTATAATTTTATGAAATCTTTAAAGATATTTTTCTAAAAGTAAATCATTATAAAAGATAGCAGGTTTCGTCGGCTCGCAGAGAGAAAGTCGTATCTCGGCTTCACGTGGTAAAACGTCCTATCTCGGCTTAGCGTGGAAAAAAGTCCTATCTCGTTATCGCGTGGAAAAAAGTCTTATTTCGGGTTCGCACGTAAGAAAGTCCTATCTCGGGGACTCCGCGTTTTTACGTTGAGAACCGCTGTAGAGTTTTCAAAAATCGGTCTTCGTTTCACACTGGATCACTATTTTAGGTCACTAAAAATAGGTTTCCAATAGGTTTCAGCTCAATTTTGCTCATATATTATTTAAATGGAGAGGGGCATTTTTTCTGTTTTTTTTTTAAAGATTACAAAAGCTTAAACATAACAATCAATCTACAAACTTCTTAAGAGCTTTTGTCTATAATATATTTACACAGAGGAACCGCTATTCAGGCCGATTGGAGAGTTGTATAATTGTTAAGATATTTGTGCGTCCAAAAAACGACTTTTTTCACATTTTTGATGCTTTTACACATTTAATAGTTTCGCAAACTTTCATGTTGCAAGGTCATATTATTAATATAGGCCTATATTATTATTAATATAGGCCTATATTATTTTTTTTTTTTCGTTTTGGAAAGAGCTTTATTTCTTTTCTTTTAGTCGTTAAAATTCGTCGGTTCAAGTCCGATATACGTGCCCGAGATACGTTTTTAATTCGATAAAAGCAAAATAAAAGCTCCTTTTCTCTAGTTTTCTTTTCATTTTTTGAAATGGTATTTAAGGAGGTTATCGTGATTTTAA
>JAPYZP010000593.1:2330-26949 GCA_030522985.1 Torymus sinensis | reverse complement strand
TCGACAATAAAGTCGTCGATCATCCTGCAGACCTCGGCGACGGCAATCTCGTCCGGCTCAAGCAGCATCGGATCCGTCGCCTTATCTGAAAACAAAAGTGCACTGATGAGATTATGTCGGTACCCCAGATTCACTTTACAATAAACCCCGCATCTGCGATTAGTTGTACTTACCCAGGAATTTATTAAAGTTTTCGAAAATCTTCGCTTTGGACGACATATTATCTGGCTGTATTTAGCTACAATAACTCGAATGGCTTTGAGCGCTCGTATATTTACTAAGTTCTGGTAGTGTCTGATGTTACCATAACAAGAGGTAAGTACAAATACGCACCTATTGTGATTTTAAATCTTGTATATATATTTATTTATATGCTGGAAAATTTTCTTCTGAATATATATTTTTATAAATCTTTATTGTTACTGCACGTATGCATGATGCATATTCTTACTTAAAATTTCTAGTGTTTATGTTTGTTAATTATATAATATTAAAATTCTATTATAAAAATAAAAAAATTTGTGAAAATCGTGCAGATCGTGACCGCCAAACTAAACATTACTTCAAAAAATTAATTTTATTCTACATTTAAGAATAAAGTAAAAAAATAAAAAGACATGTTTTTATAATTGAAATGAAAATTTGTATCATCTAAAGAAATACCAACATAATATATAACTTATGTTTGTACCTTGATCTTGAAAAAGGAATGACATGGTAGCTTACATTGAGTAATTCAATAACGGCTATTCAATAAGAAAAGTTAGGTATAAAAAATAACAGAAGTCCTTTATCTCAACGTACACATTTATTTATGTTCCTTCAATGCGCAAAGACTGAAGTTCAAGTAGCTGGTTAGTTGCTGACGCATTTATTAATAAATTCTTGTTTTTTCTTTTAATCTTTATAAGCGCTATTGCAATGTTCATAAGTATTTAGTGAATAAAATTATACTAATAAATATGTACGTATCGTTCATAATCGTCATTAAAATAGTTTTGTACTTTACGCTTGTTATAAAAATACGCATGGATAAGTCGTCATAACTAGTAATATAATATATAGCAGGAGAACTCTTTTATCTTAAGTAAATTTTGTTATTACATACGCCTAATACATTCGTTTTGTCGCACCAATGTACGTATATGTACATCGGGATTTCACATATGATATGTAGTTACATACAAGAACGATATAGGTAGATATATACAAATTTTTTTAAACACTAACACAGGTCTCGTTTTCGGTCACCGTTTCGTCGGACAGTTTAGCGCTGGTAGGCAGACACGCGGTACGCTCGCAGCGTTACGATACAGACCAGTTTTTTATAGAAAAAAATTTACAAACATTTTTATAGAAAAAAAAAAACATTATTTCAGTTTTAAATTTAATTATAAGTGTTTTAATGGTATTGCGTTAACATATTAATGACTAATAAAATATTTTAAGCGGTTTAAAAAATATTATACATTATAATATCAACATTTATAAAATATAATTTAGTATAAAATCAGATAAAAAATAGGATTATTCTTATGATTAGGATTATTCTTATCATCAGACATCCTTAGTCAAATATTATATCAACATACTCTTTTTGACAAAAAGGACATGTTTTTGAAAGGTAACCAAGAGTGCAGTTATAACAAATCTATGATTGCAAGGCATAAATGTTCTTATAGGCTTAATTTCATAACAAATCAGACAAAAATCCTGAACCTTCTTACTTCCATAACATTCTATAATAATAAATATCTTTGTTTATTTACAACTTTGTTATTACATGAAAATAATCATTTAAAAATTAAATAAAATTTGTTACCTGAAACTTGTTCGACTTGAAACTACATCGTCCAAACTAAGCTGTTTAGCTATGCATAAATGTAAATCATCAACATTCTCATCAAGCATTGGCATTGACTAAAGGTAGAATATTATAGATCAATAAATATATACATTTATAATGAATGCATCAAAGAAGAAATTTTATCTTACAGATAAATTTTGTTTTTTTGCTTCTAGGATACTTAAATTAATAGCTGTTTGTAGATTAGTCTCATCATTTGCAGAATTCTGCATTTGAAAATAGTACATGAATTAACAATCAAATTTTTAAAGAAAAATACGTTTAGTATATGAAAAAAAATACCTTAGCTTGTGAATTATAAAGATCACTGGGTTCTCCTAATTTATTTTCTTCACTTAGATTTATGTTGAAAGATTCATCACAAACATCCACCTAAAATTAAATTAAATATAAATCCATATTATTAAATAGCAGTAAAAAACTCAATATAAATATTTATATTACGAAGAATCCACTTTGCATTTGACTTAGCAAAAGTGCTATTTCCAATTCTCGTTGAGATCTGTTTCCTGTAGTCTCAATCTGAGATTTAATAGGTATATTCTACAAAAAAAAATAAATAAAATAGCTACTTTTATATTACATTATTATTATAGTATTTGAAAAAATTATTATATCTCGTGTGTACCTCATTTTCCCCATCTGCTGCAGAATCTAAGCTACAACATATTAAATAATACCATAATTTTAAAATACAATTTCAATGAACTTGTAGAATTTATTATAATATGATGAATTACCAATTGTTTGAATGGTTTTTATTGTATTCTTGTTTTTTTACTCTATATTCAACAAGAGAACGTTCAAGAAGTTCCTTCATTTCCTTTACTTTTCTCATTCCTTTAGTAATAAGCCTTTCCTCTTGTTTGTTCTTATTGTTATTTCTATATTAAAGGTAATTTAATGAACGTATTAAAAAATGATTTTAAAAATTCATTTTAAATGCATTACCCTTCACAATTTATACCGCTACTTGTCATGCGTTGTCTCACTTCTAAACTATAATTATCATAATGCTTGTTTTCTTCATCAAAAGATGTAGACAATTTAAATTCCTTTCTCTGCAATTTGTATTCTTGCTTTTCCTTATCTTTACGTGCTTTCAAATGGCGTTCAAATTCCTCATCGTTTTCATCTAATTCTACATCTACATCTATACGTATATTTAAATCACTTTCGATACAATCATTATTGACTTCAATCCTTTCTTTATTAGCTACTGATTTTTGGCACGTTGGTGATAAATTACATTTTTTTTTAGTCCTACTCCCATGTAATTCCTCTAAAAGTACCTAAAAACAAAGCAAATAGTTAATTTTATATAATATCTGATCTAAAATCGTATTTTTATCAAAAAATATTGATAAGGACTTACTTGAACAGCACAATAATTTGGAAGACATTTAAATTTATCCGCCCAGTCTTCCAACATTGATATAATTTTTTCTTCAATTTTCTTATGTTCAGTAGTTTGGATTATATCTTTTATAAGTTCCATGTACTCTCTTGTAACAATTACAGTATGTGCTATATTACCGCATTTGTAAAAAATAGAATTTAATACCTTGAAAAGGTATTACACATTGAAATTAATGCAAAATAATTCGTAAATGTTTAGCTATACAATCTAAATTCATAATATCTACCATCAAGGCATAGTACACGGTATGCGGATTGTCGTCACGTATCTTTCCATGTATAGCTTCGATAGCATCCTCTGGCCTACGAACATTACAAACACCAACAACGTAAATATAACTGTGCAAAACGAACGACTGTCATTTTCACAAACGACCCAGGTATAGCATGCATAAAAAGCGGTAAACAAAGTCTCGTCATCCTAAAAATAAACAATATTACACCGGACTTACTCGACAATAAAGTCGTCGATCATCCTGCAAACCTCGGCGACGGCAATCTCGTCCGGCTCAAGCAGCATCGGATCCGTCGCCTTATCTGAAAACAAAAGTGCACCGATGACATTATGTGAATACCCCGTCAATGAAGCCTGCATCTGCGAATGCTGTATTATGCTCACCTAGGAATTTCTTAAAGTCTTCGATGATCTTCGCCTTCGTCGACATCTTATCTGGGTGTATTTAGCTACAATAACTCGAATGGCTTTGAGCGCTCGTATATTTACTAAGTGCTCTGTCAGTAAGTACACACTAATAATTGTAAATTTCGAACTTGTACATTTATATGCTCGGAAATTCTCTTCGGAGTATATCAAGAAATTAGAGATACATCAACCATTATTTTGATAAATCTTTATTGCTACTGCACGTGCACGATGCTTACTAAAATTAGTAATTTTTATGATTGGTCATTATAATATTAGATCTCTAGTATAAAAGTGAAAAAATTTTGTGTTCATAAAATCAAAATCTGACAGATCAAGCCGCGACAAACTAAAAATTTCTTTAAAAATTTGATTTTATTCTACATTCAAGAATATAAAGTATTTAAAAAAATAAAGACATGTTATTTATATATTGAAATGAAAATTTGTATTCTTTAAAGAAATACCAACAGTATATATATAACTTATATTTGTACCTTGGTCTTGTAAAGGGAATGAGCTTATCATCTAATGTTTGGAATAAGAAAAGTTAGGTATAAGAAATAACAAACCTCGTTTATCTCAACATACACATTTATTTATGTTCCTTCAATGCGCAAAGAGATCACGTACAAAATTATTGCGACATAAACAGGCACATGTTAATTAACTTTATTTGCTTAAACTTACATTTCATAATTGCGTATTACATTAACTTAGTACTGAAGCACAAGTGGACGGTTAATTGCTGACGCAGTTTTTAAGTACAGTATATATATATATCTTAATAATTTATAAATTCTTGTTCTTTTTTCTAATCTTTATAAGCGCTATTGCACATGTTCGTACGTGTTTAGTGAATACAATTAGTAAAGACGTACGTATGGTTCATCATCATCATTAAAACAGTTTTGTACTTCAACGCTGGTTATAAAATACATGAATAAGTCGTCTTAACTAGTATATAAAATGTAGCAGGAGAACTTCTTCTATCTTAATTAAATTTTTATATACACACACCTAATACATTCGTTTTGTCGCACGCATGTACGTACATATTGGGATTTCCATGCGATATGTAATCATGCGAGAACGATATATATAAAAATTTTTTAAACGCTTACCTCTTAGCAAGTATATAATTATAACGTAAAATTATATTACCGAATTTTGCATCAAAGTCCCTCAACCGATGGCCCCGAACGTCACGTTCGATTTTCGTATTCTTCAAAGTCCACGATTTGCGTATATATTAGCAATTTTTTTTTATTTCTTTTGAGGGTTATTTCCGCGATTCAAGTATGTACCCTATTTATTAACAATATGGAGTCTAAGCGTTAATCAAACCGAGATATAGACATAGAGAAAATCGAACGGAGATTCATCAACAATTTACTAGAGAAATCACATCGAGATCGATGCCTCCGACCTACTTTTGATTATAATTATCATTATTCATTTTAAATTATTTTTCATAGAGCACTGAAAAATCTAAATGTCTAATCCGTCGTCATGCGACCTAAGAAAGTTCATACTCCTACTTCGTTATACAAAAATATCTTCATTTTTTTCAGTACCAAACACAATTGTATTTTTCTTTATTATAGCCTACCCTAACTATATACTCTGGCAGTATTTATTTTTCCGCTTCATGCTCACGACAAAACACTCTACTACCTACACGGCGAGCGAACACTTTGCCGAACTACCAATCAATCAATCACAAAGACTCGACGATCCACACATATTCATTTTCCTTCCTGTCTCGTCCTGGGAATTTATACTTTAAACGAAGAGGGAACGCGCGGCGAGGTTCCGCTGCTCCACGGGTATGTCCCAGCGGTTGGCCCAGGTTTCATTCTCGCTCTCCGTCTCGTCGGACATGTTAGCGCAGGTAGGCAGACGTGCTGCGCGCTCGCAGCGTCGAGATACAGACCAGTAGACGAAGTCTTTGGGACACTTGTAGAGGTAGCCCTGGAGACCGGAGTTAGCGTCGCGCTTGCACTTGTAGAAGACGTTGCTGCATCCGTCGCGGTAAGGGAAGTGGCCGGCGTCAGGACAGAGCGGCTTCGTTGATACTTCGAGCTGAAATGAAGAATTGTTGAGTTATCTTTTGTTTATATAAATAAAAAATTAATCTCTAAATTCATTTTCTTTTAATAAACAATTTTTTCATTCATAATATCTTACTTAAACACTTTAAGGGAGTCAATATTTGGTTTTAAAGAATTAACTCGGTTTAGAAATGCCATTCCCATTTGATATTTTTAAAGTCCCTTTATCTTTAAATATCTTTTGTTTATACCTTTACTAATACGATTATTCAAAAACACTAAAAAGCCATAAAATAAAAAAAAAACCATCATGAATATTATCGTTCAACTCACCAGTGGGGGGCTATTGGCGGCTCTTCTGCGTTCTCTCTTGCCGGCGATGGTTCCCATGCAGGGCATACTGCTATCTGCTTCGGCGACGCACTTGTTGTCTTTCTCATCGAAAATGGTGCCCTCGGGGCATTGCAACACTAGTATCTTCACCTCCATGTTACCCGACATCGTGCACTGGTAGAACAGATTGCAGAGCTTCGGGTGCCGGCGGAAGCCAGTCGGACAGACGAGGACGACCTGCTCGTCGGTAAGGTTAGCCGGCACAGGGCAGTTGTCCACGGACGAAGGTGGCTTATCGGTCGACGAGGTCGGTGTTGTCGATTCAGAATCGGTGGTCGGTGGGTTTGTTGTCGTTTCAGAACTGGTTCCCGCAGTGGTCGAGGGTGTTTCCTCGGGAGCGATTGTCGTGCCTGCAGGAGTGGTAGAACCAGACTCTGGTGTGGTGGCATCGGTCGCACCTGTCGTCGTTGTCTCCGCGGATGGCGGCGGCGTCGTCGACTCGCCAGCAGGCGTCGTAGATTCGCCAGCAGGTGTCGTAGACTCGCCTGCCGGTGTCGTAGACTCGCCAGCAGGTGTCGTGCCCTCGGGGGTAGTTGTCGTCGTGGGTGCCTCTGATCCTGATGGTGTGGTCGCCTCGGAGCTCGACGTCGTGGTTGCAGCCTCAGTTGTGGATCCTTCGGTGGGTACTTCCGTTGCAGTTCCCTCTGGTGCTGCGGTCGTCGAACCCTCAGATGGTGGTGTTGTTGTAGATCCCGCTGGCTTCTCCGTGCCTGTAGGCGCCGCCGGGGTTGTTGAGGACGATGACGGCGGTTGAGTTGATGATGGAGGTGTTCCGCCCTGAGACTCACCAGTCTGGCAGTCTCTTGCCGGGTATACGGACTCGGGGTAGTTGCAGACGTCGATACTCGGGTCGAAGATCGTACCCGGCGGACAATCGAAGTAGTAGACGTTGAAGCCCTTGCCATTGTCCACACATCGGTAGAACTTGTCACAGCGCGACGGGTGTGGGTAGAATCCTGCTTCATTGCAGACGATGGTCATGTTTGGTTTAGTGCAGTTGCAGTTGTCCGGCTTTGCTGTAGCCTCCGTACTCACTGACGACGAAGACGACGTCGTCGACGAACCCTCCGTGCTTCCGCTACTTTCCGTACTTCCAGTGCTCTCAGAGCTCGCCGTTGTCGACATCTGCGCCGGCTTCGACGGCTCCGTGTTACCTTCAGGCGGCTGAGCAGTTGAGGGAGGTGCAGCGCTTGAAGATTGCTGTGTTGACGGGGATTCACTTGATGGTGGTCTAGGTTCGACTTCGTTCTGTCCCGGATCGCATGTTGCCACAAGATGGATGTAGTTACACGTCAAGAGGTTCTGGTCCCATGCTGTACCGGGTCCGCAGTCAAAGTCATACCTGATGTAGCCTCCCGCGCCGTTGCTCACGCATCGGTAGAACTTGCGACAATCGTTGGGATTGGCATTGAATCCTTCGCTCTGGCAAGCACCGCCACCACCGCCGGGTTGTTGCGACGGGCCCTGAGGCGACCCTGTGGAGCCTGGACCCTGCGTTGACTGACCAGCCGATGGAGGTGTGGTCTGTTGTGGTTGCTGAGTTGAAGGCTGTTGCGTAGGAGACGGTGTCGGAGGTTGTGTTGGTGGTTGCGTCGGTGGCTGCGTTGGTGGCTGAGTCGGTGGCTGAGTCGGAGGCTGAGTCGGAGACTGAGTCGGTGGCTGAGTCGGAGGCTGTGTCGGAGGCTGTGTTGGAGGCTGTGTCGGGGGCTGAGTTGGTGGCTGAGTTGGAGGTTGCGTAGGGCGCTGTGAAGGAGGTTGTGTCGGGGGCTGCGTTTGAGCTTGACTCGTAGTGGGCGGTGACTGTGTGGTTTCCGGTGTCGTGCCCGTTATCGGGGGCCTCGTACTCTGACTTCCACCAGGTTGAGTAGAGCTCTGACTAGACTGGGTGGTTGGTTGATCGGGACCCTGGCCTGAGCCAGGTTGTTGTCCTCCTGGTGACGATCCCGACGTAGGTGGCTGGGAACCGCCACATCCGGGTACAGCACTCTCGTAGTTACAGGTCTGCAGTTGCTGATCCCAGGCGGTACCCGAGCCGCACTCGAAGTCGTACCGGCGAAACGAGCCATTCTCGTCGACGCAACGGAAGAATTTATGGCAGTCCTCGGGATTGGGGAAGAAGCCTTCAGCAGTGCAGTCCTTAGAAGAACCCGATGGCGCGCAGGGCTTGCCGCCGGTTCCAGGTGCTTGCGTAGCACTACCGCCGTCGCCGCCACTGGGTGAAGCGGTAGTTGGTTTAGGTGGGATGTACTCGGGTCCCTTAGTACTTTGCGACGGTACTTGAGTTGGAGGCTGGGTGGGGTATGGTGTTTGTGTCGGACCCTGGGTAGGAGGGTACGGTGTCTGTGTCGGACCCTGGGTAGGAGGATACGGTGGTTGCGTGGAGCCCTGCGTCGGTCTCGTTGGCCCTTGCGTCGGACCCTGAGTAGGTCGCGATGGCGGGTAAGTCTGAGTTGGACCCTGCGTTGGTGGATACGGGGTTTGAGTCGGACGCTGTGTAGGATAAGTTGGACTCTGGGTCTGCTGCGATCCGGAATCCGGCGGCGGACCTCCTGTACCGGATCCACTTATTCCACAACTAGCGACCTCGTGCTCGAAGTTACACGTCTGCAGCTGCTGGTCCCAGGCCGTGCCAGAGCCGCAGGTAAAGTCATGCCTCTTCAGCACCTCGCCCTCCTCCACGCAGCGATAGAACTTGTGGCAGTCTTCAGGATTGGGGAAAAAGCCTTCCTGTGTACAGCCGGGTGATGAGCCACAGGGTCGGTGGCCTGACGCGTCGGGTGTGCAACCACCACTACCGCCGGAGCTTGGGGGATTGGTGGGTTGAGGTGGACGCTGAGTCTGTGACGGATTTGTAGGTCGCGGGGGTTGCGTCTGTGGCGGGTTGGTTGGTCGAGGAGGTTGCGTTTGCGGTGGGTAAGTAGGCCTCGGTGGTTGTGTTTGAGGAGGGTAAGTAGGTCGCGGGGGTTGTGTCTGTGGTGGTTGAGTTGGACGGGGAGGCTGTGTTTGTGGAGGATACGTTGGTCGTGGAGGTTGCGTTTGGGGAGGCTGTGTCTGTGGGGGACGCGTGGGCCTCGGCGGCTGTGTTTGCGGTGGATACGTCGGGCGCTGGGTCTGCTGTCCAGGATACCCTGTCTGTGGTGGCCTCTGCGTCTGCTGGCCAGGATATCCAGGATTCTCAGGCTGCTGCCAGCTACCTCCATCACCACCACCGGGTTCATTCGAGTCGACCTCGTTGCCAGGTTCGCAACATTCGGATCTGCCGCTGTCGTTCGGGTGCACGCATACATTGCCCTTCGACGGTGAGAAAACGGTGCCGGGACCGCACTCGAATCTGAAGGGGGTGAGAGCTCCACCGGTTCCAAAATCAACGCATCGATAGAATACCCGGCAGTCGCTCGCATCCTGATGGAAGCCCTCGCTCGGACAGGCGAATGGCACTGCGCTCTGTGCGTTTTGTTGATTACTCGCCTCCTGCCGGTAATAATCGTATACCTCGTTGTCGTAATCATTGTAGTAACCTGTGAAAATACATTTATTAAATTTTTATTGCTTTCTTGTGTATCATTTCGTTTAATCACAACATCGCCGCCCGATCGATGCATCACTTTCATCGACTCGTTGATAATAAAAATACACCGCGCCGTCGGAGATTAAGCATCGCGTATACATATAATGATAGACCAGCGAATGACGCGAGCGCTTTTACAGGACCAAAAAAAGCTGCAGCGCAGACGCAACACAGACACACGGCAGCGAGACATCCGAAGAAGCCGAAGCTGGCGGCAATCGCAATCGTATAATCGTAGGTCAGGCGCAGTAACATCACACACACACAGACACACACACACACATACACATACGCACACACACACACACACTCACACACACACACTCACACACACACACACAGAGACACGTACACGTACCCGCGTATATACGTATATATAAGTCGAGGGGGTATCGACTCGAATTCCTCGGCGCGTTATCTCGCGAAGGGCTGCCATCGCGCGTGAGCCCGCAATGAGGCTCTTGCTCCTTTTTCCCTTTATACCTCGTCGCTCTCTCTCTCTCTCTCTCTCTCTCCCTCTCTCTCTCTCTCTCCTCTTGCAAAAAAGGCCCCCGCGGAAAACCAGTTTGACGACGACAACGGCCAAGCGCGAGCGCGCCTACCGTAATTGGCCGACGCGCCCTCGACTATACCCTCTCTGAGGAGAGAGAGGGAGAGAGAGAGAGAGAGAGAGAGAGAGAGAGAGAGAGAGAGAGAGAGAGAGAGAGGTTCATTTACGCTCCGTCTCTTTTTTCCTAGGCTGCCGCTATACTATTCGACGTCGCGGCTCGGCCCGATAGGATCGCGCGAATTTTAATTGCGTCGATTTTCCGTGAGCACAACGTGCATCTCGTTTGTATTAATAGTTTCCGCTCGAATGGGGTGGTTTAAGTACTGCGATTACAAAAAAAATAGAGGGTGCGAGTGTACGCGGCCAATTAATCATCGTATACTAAAAACCGATGCTATTTAAGCTCCCAGATGGTTTTTGAATTAATGGCTAATGTCGCGTAATAAATTGCGATACGCGTTGACGGCGTTTTTTATAATGAATTGTACTTATGCGATATTCCTCGAAGCTAAATAAAAGATGAAAAAAAAAGGAAGGACGAAATCCACGTCTCACTTACCGCTCTCAGCGGGCTGGAGCACGCCGAGCGTCGCGAGGACGCACAGCAGGCGCAGGACTCGGTGCATGGTGTGCTAGTGTGGCGTCGCTCCTGTAACAGATAATCGAGAATTAAAAAATCGTCATAGGTACGTATAGCCGGGGTGTTACGACGGAGGCTTTAATTGGATGTGTCTTAGCGCCGCGCGCGAACGGTTATTTATGAACAAGACGGCGCGCGAGCTACTCGCGTCGTATTTTATAATTCACGCGAGGAGGGTCCCGCTGCTGCTGCTGCTGACAAATTGGCGTGGACTGTAACTGCGGTGTGGCAGAGTGATGGAGGGGCGGTTAATAAGGCGCATGGTTTTTTATGCGGGTGGGTCAGAGGGTGGCTCTCGCGGTAAATAGGCAGCCGGGATTTTCTATTATCCCAACGAATCTAATTCCGCGAAGTCACGTTTTTAATGCTCGTACCGTTTATTTATTTATTTATTTATTTTTTTTGTTACTTTTTGACAATCATTTATTATGTTTATTAAAATTGCGTGTATTATATATCATCATGAAAAAGGGTATATGCCTGCGATAAAAGTAACCTGCGGAATCGCGGCCGGAATTCCACCGCAGAACTATACATCCCTTCGTATAATTTCTGTAACGAGGCATCCTCGGACTTTATTCCCTTTTTTCAAATTCCTCCGTGAACTGTAGATATACACCACTAAACAGCCACTAAATCCGCCGCAGAACAAACAGCCTCCACTCCGCCTCTGAACGCGATTGATTCATCGCGACTCCGCGGTAATAGCATCTCCCCCCCGTCCGCAATTTAATAACCGGCAATCTCGCTCACACGCTAAAGAGGCCGTTATCCTAAGTGTTACAAGAACGTCGAATCGAGTGTATATAACCTAAGTAGCGCCGCCTTAACTCCTTCTCACTGAGTCACGCGCGCGTCTATACAGCCGGGGCGCAAAAAGCGGAAAGTGCGGATAGGTTTTTGCCAAGCTCGTTTAGACTGCGAAAATCGCACGGGGGCTTTTTCAGCTACAAACGTGAGAAAAATAATCTCCATGTGGCTGGGTATATAAAATATATATATAATAATATGACGGGGAAACACTTAATAACCAATTTACCGATCTCTCCCGCGTTTAAAAGCCCGTATACCTACACACACACACACACAGATTTCGCGGCGCGGCGCACTCATTAAAAAGCCTCCTCTCTCAGTATCTCTTCCTAGAATCGCCGAAACCCTTTTCTCTCCCCGGCCCGCGCGATACACGAGGATCGATAGCGCCATTCAACGCTCGCTCGCGTTCGAAATTAAACTGGCGCGATAAGGGAATCAATCGCTCGCGCTTCCGCGTTCCGCGCCCTTAATTGACAACCGCGGGCGCTCTCTCTCTCTCTCGCTCTCGCGATCAATTACGAGGACGAGATGATAAATCCGCATCTAATGGGCGAGCAGCAACGCCCGTGCGAGCGCTCCTCATGCATCATGCAGCGCACGCGGCTCTCTCTCTCTCTCTGTGTGTGTGTGTTTGTACCTACAGCGGAGAGGAGCCGTTAAAAGAGTCGCCGCGCGCGCGGCGTTGGGATAGCGCCAAGGCGGATATACAAAAGCAGAGCGATCTGATATATAGTGGGGGAGAGGGTGAGTGAGTCGGCGGATCGAACTGGAGCGCGAGAGGCGAGTGCGTATAATGGCGCGATTCGATTTTTGCCGCGGCACTGGTGATTTTTTACCGTTTCGCTCGCCAATGAGATGGGAGGTGTGCAGGTACATAACGGCTTTGCGAACTTATATATATATATAAAATTTGTAGACTCTTAATCCATCTGCATAACACACTGGTATATACATTTCTCGCGTGTATTTCAAAGAAACGTATTTCAGTATAGAAACAGAATAATTAATTGCATAACATGCTCATCCTCCGCCCTTTCCCATATCTTTACGATACAGTCCACCCATAAACCCCAACCTATATCCTCCACCCTTACAAAAAATCCACACACACACACACACAGCGCTCCATCCCTACCGTAAATCCCGAAGAAAAGAAAAAACAGAAAGACAACCCGCGAGGTGACGCCCGGGCTCGCGTCCGCGATCGCTATCTTCTCTCTCTCTCTCCGCGCTTATATGCGCTTCGCGCACGCCGCGAGCGCCGGAATTCATATATCGCGTCTATATCTGCGCGAGGCGCGCGCCGCTCGACTTCCTAGTTTCGCGGGTCTATCGGCGCCGCGATCGGCCATTAGCGGGCCCCGCGGCGGCGACCGGCTGTTGTGCCGCGTGTCCACGTGTACGCGAGAGCTGGGAGGGTACTTATGGCGATTTAGCGGTGGTTTGGTCAGGTTTTTTTCCTTGTGGTTTGAGATAGAATGGAAAGTTAAAACGTGGGCTTGTTATAACCGACTTCGTCTTCTTATTTATTAGGATTGGCTGTTATAGAATTTCACAGCCATTACGTAAATATTAATTGATCAGGTTTAATCCGCCCTAAGAATTATGTATAAACAAGCAATTCAGCATAATTATTTATCATTTCCAATTAACGGCTATAATTTTATAGGCGTATAGCGCGTCGATTAAACCTTTTTATATGCGTAATTATAAATTGAATAATAATACCTAAGACTGTCAATTATACAATGACCGATAAAAAATGATGGCTGATTATATTTACAAACGACAATGGCCGTATTATACATATTATAGAACAAATATTAAATTAACGACTTGTATATAATATCTCGCCGATTATCGGCAAGAAAACATCAACCGGCAGGCCGCTTATTAGCGCGGACGTACGATACAGACACCCGTCGCTTTATTAAACTATTAAAGCTGAATTAGTAATAAAGAATTTCCCGGCCGGGAGAGATATTCAATTACGCGCTCTATTGACAGCGACATTGACATTTTTTTCCATCCATCCCGCTATGTCATAAATATAAAAATACATCTCGGACGATTATGTTATGCGACAGGCAGCTACTATAACCGCGTCGTTTGCATTTTATTTCCGAAATCCAATTAGACGCTAGCGTATAGTGGAGACGTGGCATAAGCCGCGAGTCGACTATACGTGCTGTACTCGCACATATACACACAGATGGGCTCGAATCTGATCTCTCGCACGTGGATGTGGGTATATATATATAGGGGCTCGGAATTCCTTCGTCGCACGCGCGATTCTTCCGCGCCCGAGGAAACTCGCCGCGCGCGCGCGCATCTTTGTTTTCGCGATCATCGCGAGGTTAGAGAATTACGGCTGGATTTGAGCTCGAAGGTATATAATATGTAGATTTTTGATTCATTGCTAGTAAAGAATGAGGCGATTAAATTGATGACCAAATTTTGCTTTTCTCAGAAGCATATAGAATATACACTATAATATATTTTAAAATTGACTTCGACAACAAACAAAAGCATTCACCCATCACCGGTGAATTCATCTTTATGTAACGACGCGCCATCAGATATCCAGCAAAAAGTTGACAATTCCAAAGCAAACACCTGCGCGCGGCCTCCCCGCAAAGCCATAGCCGCAGATCGAATCTTCGTTCTCCCGCTTCCAGGATCACGCAGCCGATCCCCGGTATAGAATTTCAAATTCGCCCGCGTACATAGAGAGAGCTAGTTCGAAATAACAGTACCGGCCAATTTTTCGTCCTTCCCCGTGTGTACCTATACCTCTATACTCTATACACTATCTTCGCCGGATCGTTCGAAAGCCTATATACGCTCGCTCGCCTGTGTATGTAACTACATAACTGTACTCCAAGATGGACTTGCGAGGAAATAATGTGCGATCCGAGGGGCGATAAAGCCCCGGACAATGGACGACGACGCGGGGCTAAAGATCATCGTTAACAATGAGATTTCGCCGTGTGTGTGTGTGTGTGTGTATAGTATATATCCGTGCAATTTATGTGAAAACCGCGCAGGCGCCGTAAATACATCCCGCGGAATCTATAGCTGTAAATTCGCCGCGGCCTTTCCAATTATATCAATCTTTTTATTTTGCCAAAAAACACGCCACCGTTACGAGACCGAACAGGCCAAAAATCTAAAGCTCGAGGAATTCACGCGGGAGTTGGCAAAAGCGGGCGAGCGTACATACATAATGTATGTATAACGTAGGAGCGAGTCGGCCGGTGGTCGCCGCGTGTAACAATGCGTCCGCGGCAGAGACGAATGGAGTGTCGTGGTGATGCGCGCGTTTGGCGGCGAGAGCGGAAGAATGCGAAGGATTTTCCGTGATGTTTATTTGCTCTTCTTCGTACATCGTGAGGCTAAAATTATAGACTCTTTAGAATTATTAACGATCGCACTCGTACAGCCCATATACTTCTAAGGCTTCGTTCAACATCGCCCAAACTCATCGGCAACGCAACCGCTCTCCATCATCGCGCCGCCGCAAAATAAAGAAAAGCACATAATCGACGACCGCGCGCGTAACTCGATCCTCCCGATAAGCCCCGACACTCGCGCTCGCGAAGAAAGAGAAAGGCGCCGCGGCACTTGCCGACGCGCCATTCGTTCACGGTTCGGCGAGTTCACGGGCGCGCTCGAGTGACATAATTCGAAAGTCTGTATACATGTGTGACATAACTCCGGAGCGCGAGGGGTTCAATGCCAAGGCGATCGAGCGTAATTCCGAGCGAGGCGAAAAGTATCGCGCGCGTTTATGTAAGCGGTTCTTCGTTTGCTGTATATTAATGGAGATTCGAGTTGTTATGGATTTGGTTATTTACTGACCGCCATACCAAACTTTTATCTTTAGCGAATGTATAATGATTGACATGACATTGACCGTAACCCAACACTCGCGTTTTGCTCTGATACACCTCTGACCCATTTGCATCGTCGCACACCTGTGTGTCCCAAATATAACATTTAAAGACCCATGGATCCGAGTGACGCTGCGGCGACCGGGTTTCGAATTTATATACTCGAGTTTCGCACAAGAAAAAAAAGCGAGACGAGCTGCTGACGCGCGGAATTGTAACGCGTCGTGTGTCGCGGGGAATTCGGAAAAGTGTTATAAGTGCGGTTTTAAAGTGGGCCGAAATTAAGCACCAAGTGTACCGCCGGTAAAGAAAAAGGTCCGGCTTGATTTAAACAACTTTTTTGTTTTTGCGACATATTTTACAGCTACATTCTAGAAAAGAAAAAATGTTTTTTCTGAATAATAAAAATCGTTATAGAAGTGTCATAAATGTGTTTTCCAGCTGCTAATCGTATTCTGAAAAACTACGGGAATTTGCATTATTTTTTCTTCTTCTCTTTTCGATATGAAATAATCTTCTCAGAATTTCCATCAATTTATTCTGTCTTCGCCTCGTCTTATTTTTTTTTTTTTTTTTTTTTCATCAACATCGTAAGACATTTTGCCAAGTCTGCGCCGTATCTGATAATTCAAACATGACTCGCGATGTAGCATTGCCGACGCGCGTCGCACGCAGGTGCGCTAATTATATCGTGACTATTTTCTATAGAAAGAAAACACGTGTCGGCCGAGGAATGTATTATGCGCGCGCGCGCGAGCGGCTCCATGTAAACAGATTATTATTTTGTTTCATGACAAATGATCGTACGTACACTGAATTATTTAAATTTTATAATTACTGAATGAAATTTTGTTTGATATTCATTCTTTTTTTAAAACACAAGTCCTAAGGTCAATATTTTAAAGCTTGTCATGCGACGAAAATATATATTAAAATATTTTAAAGCTTGTCATATTCTCGACTTCTTATTCGGAGTAAATAATTTTTAAAATTACATTATGCTTTAGAATCAGTCTTTTATCGAAGACGTAAAATAAAAATAAAACTGCTCGAGTTCAGGTTATCTTTCGTTATGCTAATCATTCGTACATTATCTTTTCCTACTCCGGAAGTTTAATTCTGTGTTTGCAAATTAGTCAAACTTGAAGTTTGATTGTTTTAATATTTATGAATTCAATGTACTTTTATCTGCAGGATTTTCGTACCATTTAATCTATTCTTTAGAATAAATTTCTTTCCAAATACAGATGGTTTTTATTTGATATTTTTGAAAGCATATTCAGTCCTCCAAAGTATATAAGCTGTTGCGATATTTCAGTGCATTACAGTTTTCTACTCGAAACAATCGAAACCTCCAAAATGGCAAAATGTAAGTACCTCCTATTTCATAATAATGATCTCTATAATAATTCAACAAATTTTTCAATAATAAATAAAATTTTCCATACGCTAAAGTTATCTACTTTTTAAAAATCACGAGAACTGGAAAATCAAACCTCATGAAATGCTTAACTTTAACTTCTCTACTTTCATTTTTATTTTCAAACTTTCGTTTAATTTCCTCATAGCATACGATACACAGAAGTAAAGAAATCAATTCGGGAAGGTCTCCTAAAAAAACTTCTGACATTTATAACTTTTTGCATAAAAATCATGATTCTTTCGCAGATTTTCTCAATTTATTTCCCATCTTTTCAATGCTAAACCATATATATTCCCTTTTCCAACAGTGAACTTCTTCAAGCTCGCTCTGATCGCGGCGATCCTGGTCGCTTTTGCCATCGCCACGGCTGGCGCCGACTGCAAGACGCCGAGGACGGTCGACAAGCTGAACCCGTACGATTGCCGCGAGGGAAACAGTCCGAGCGGTCGCAATCTATGCTGCGAGGGCTTCAGCTGCCTGTGCGGAACGGAGGCTTCCTACCACGGCATGTAAGTATAATTTATCTTTATTTTTATTAGTTATTGACGTTCAGCTTGCCAATTTCTCGTATTTTAATTTCAGACCCCACGAGTCGTGCCGATGCCTTCAGTAAACTCGCGACAGACGAGGTGCGACTTGAGTGCATGAGAAACGAATATATTGTATAAGAATATGTGTATATTTATTTATTGAAATTGTAATGGAATAAATTACGAGTTCACGGGTCAATTTGATTCTGTTTTTGTTTTCATACAGTCCCTGTTACACGCGCATGACGATGTTTGTATACACCGAAGCCCCAGGCTCTTATATATAATATACAGACAAATATAGTCGGAAATAATTTATCACCCGAGTCCGGCAATAATTTTCATAATTTCTTAGGGAGCCAATGGAAACGTCACCGTATCTCACATATCCGCTCGCTTAAGCGCGATTTAATTGATAAGCGCGACGCCTGATTATTCAGCATTCAAATAAATAACCCGCCGAGCGACGGCTAACATGCACGCACCTATAATACATATGAAAAGTCTCGCGTATAGAACAAAAAAAAAGAGAAGAAAATTAATGTAAAATCTATTATTCAGATATCGAAGCTCCATCTCCGCAAGCGCGCACAGCTGTCCATTAAACCGCGCGCATCTCTTAAATTATCGCACTAATAGAATAATCATCGCGGCAGAAATAGCCAAAGCACGCGCATAAATTTTTAATTATGACGGATAAAAGGACGGCTCTCTCTCTCTCTCTCTCTCTCTCGTAAGTTTAACGCACTTAAAATGATTCAAGTACGCGCGCGCGCGTTGCGCAAGGAGAGAAGACGCATTCCTGGAAGGGGGAGGAAAAAATCATTAGCCGCGGAGGTGATATATCGGTAATGATCGTTAGTCATAAACCGCGCGCGCGCGCGCGACGGGACGCGCGTGCGCTTAGCACTTAATTATTTTTGCGCTCGAGCGCCGGAGAAATTATGATTTTAGCAAACAAGAATGCGCGAGTTTATGGAAATTTTATTGTAATTATCCCCCGGGCGAGTGGTGAATTATAAGAATTTATCGACACATTGGCCGCGGACCGTTACGCGATCGAGCGACTCCAGATTTTGTAAAAAAAATCTATAGCCTCCCACACCGCGGGAACAAAGACACAGGCGAAGAAGAAGAGGCGCGAGAGCCATTAACGCTCTCGGCGCGCGCCTAATGGCCCGTAATTAAGTCTTATTAAACGAGCCGATCGCCCCGAGGTAGACTAGTCACGCGCGCCGATTTTCATCCTTCGTTCTTTCTCTTTTTGCGCGAATGTTGATTAAGCGCGAGGGGTGTGTTATCGGGATGGCGATCGGCGCTGATCGATGTCGGCGGTTTATTAGATTACGCTGCAGTGGGCTTTTTTTTGAAGAAAAAATTATTACCTTCTAATTAGTGCTTGCAATTTAGTATAACTATATAAATTTGTATACGTATCAAACAGCTAATTGGAAGTGAAATATCAATTATCAAGGAATCGCGAGCGATTCAGCGTCTTATAAACAACCCTCATTAGCATACGAGAACTTTGATTAAAGCATTTCCGCGCTTTCGATGTACCTTCATATCCACCGACTCGCCGATAATATTGGGTGACTTCAAAATTTACGCTCCCCCGTCCGCGCTTATACCTTAACGATCGGGCAAAATATTTCCCCTTCCCCTGTTTGCGCGGCGATCAACGTTTTAGCATCGCCCGACGACTTCCATAATTCGTTACTATATATATACATACACACGTATCCTTAACCATAGTAATTATGCATGCAGCTCGTAACGCTCTGTAAAAGTCGCGGGATTCCTGTACACCGCTCCCACACATGTTCGCGATTCCGATATACGTCTCAATCGGCGAAAAAAGACGCGCGACGAGTTATGTATAATGACAGGTTATTAAGGGAGAGCAGCGATTTATTTATATACAACTTATACACTTGTCGATTGGTATATGGGTGACGATTCACGCGCGTACACGCGATAATTTTCAGCTGTCGCGACGGTCTGAATTATATTATATATCTTGTTAGCGCGGATGAATTAATCCTAGACCCATATATATATATTATACTTAATCGTATATGTGTTTTTAATTTAATTTAAAACCGCGCGCGCGTACACGGAGGCAAATTTAACGCCAGGTTATACACGAGATAATATTCCCTTATTATCTAAACGAAGATTTACTCGCGCGCGCGCGCATATATAATTATCCTTGCAAGTAGGCGGCCTGATAAATCCAGCGCTTGCGCGCGCCATAATTACAAGCGCATAAAACACACGCACGTATAACGCAGCCGCTGGCATTCGCAACCCCGCCGACAAAAAAGCTCCCCTCGCGCGTTTATAACGCTATACCACAGCGCGACATTTTCGCAGCGCAGCTGTATAGCCTCACGGGCGAAAAAACCTCGAGCGTCGAAGAAATGTGTAGCTCAGGTGTGCACGCGGGAGAGCACAAAGGGCGACCTTGATGCGCTCGCCAGAGTTTTTCCCGAGAAATGTCAGCGAGAAGAGAGAGAGAGAATGAAATTTCACCCGATCTCGATTAACGCGCGGGTTCGGCGAACGCAATTAGAACGTTTTCTGAGTATGTGAGGGAGAGAGAGCGGGAAATCTCAATTTGAAGGTGTCGCGATGGCTATGTTTTTTGGTGTGTTGATCAGATTCAGCGTTAGTTGCCTTAGGGTACAACAAATTCTAGCACTTGCTGAAAATTGAAAACTATGCAAATACGCGCGCATAAACGTTCCGACCTTCCGCCAGCCCTCGCATTGTTTCCCTCCTCCGCCTATATAATATCCGCAACCTCACTCTCACTCTCTCGTTTTAAGGCAAAACCATCGCACATATAGTCGTCGTCAATCTGCTCGCGGCGGCCATCGGGACTCGCAAAAAAGCCGCAGACGCAGGACCTTCGAGGTCGCGTTAAACGCGCGCCCGTGAAAAAATATACATTTACGAGAGCGTGCGCGTGCGTGTGTATAATATACTCTCCGCCTGAAGGATCGTACCCGTAATTGGGAATTTGTATATACCGCCTAAGCGACCGCGTAAGTCAGTGTGCGTTTCTTAATGAACCTGTCTCTCCCCCTCTCTCTTGGATTATTGCGAGGAGAGAGAGACTTCATTTCAATTTAAATCCAAGTCTCTTCTGTCTCGAAAGGATATAAACACAGGCGATATGCCATTAAGGCTTAATCTGCATGGATTAATATCGTCGGTTGGCGAGCTTATTCACGCGCGCCTCTTTCATAAATACTCCGGGTTATTAAATAAACAACGTTTAGACGCGTATATATACGTATATAGGAGCTGTAAAGTATCGCCGCTCGTAAGCGATTTTTTCCAACCAGCGGGGGATAATGTATACTCATCGATTATATATTTATCGGCTCCTTATCGCGAGGATTTTATCGCGATGAGGAGATACACACACGTCAATCATCGTGCCGCGCAGCTGAACTTTCTTTTCTCACTCATTAATATACACGCGCTTTTATGTATACAAAACCGATCGGCCCCCGGCGAGTTTGATATATATTCCAACGCGCAGGCAAAGCGCCGCATCGGCGTTTAATTTGATTTCATTGTCCATAAACCTTTTTCCTATGTATATACTCTGAACCGATAGCCATAAATCCTCTCGCAGCAGCAGCACAACCTGCAGGACTAAAATATCACCGCGAGCGTCAACCCGCTATATAAACCAGGCGGCAAAAAAATCTATCCAGCGCCTAGTGCAGTACTTCCTTTTTGAGGAAGTATGTGCTGTGAAAAAGCGCGCGCCCTTGACGCCTGAGTTCGTCGACCCGGGCGCGTGTGTGTATGGGACGAGCGAGTTTCCATGGATCTTCGTCGTCGTTGTCGCCGCGCGGATGAATTATTTATCGCGGAGTAGGTGAGCAAAAACTGGATCGATCGATCGATTTTCGTCGTTGGGGTCGTTGCAGGTGCGGATAGTGTGTGTGTGTGTGTGTGTATTCGAGAGGTAAAGTGCGGATATACTCGGAGATGTAAACGTGAACAAAAAGAGGTTTATTTATTAAAACATTCTTAAAGAGGTCAAAATGAAAAATCTATCAAAAATTCTTATTAATCGTTGAGTACAAAGCAATAATTATAACCCCCCACACAAAGATCCTGTCTGCACCCATTATTAAAAAATAAACAAAAATTAATATCTTCCCTACATCCTTGGCGCGTCTCGCGGCTCTCTCCGCAATCTCAAAACGACCACCGTAAACCTGAAAGGTGTATGCACAGACACACACACACGCGCGCGCGCATACCGGTATACGGAGAACAACCGCTTCTTCGCGAAAACCGTCTCGTCTACTTTTTGCGCCTGTAGGTGTATATATATACTCGCTGAAATAATAAACGCCAAGGGTCTTATCCCTCTAGATATAGTGTTTTCGCTTTGTAGCCTCTGTTTTTCTTCGCGGCGTGTAGAATAGTTGACTTTCCCTGTAAAGTGTGGCTTTTTTTGCAAAGTAGGAGTGATTTCTGTACTATAGTAGGGTTGTTTGTTAATTAATTCATTGACCTAATTCATTGTTCCTTATTATGTAAATAGAAGAGAGCGTAGAGGGAAACCCGGAAGACGTCGACAAAATCTTCTTTCACCCGTAATGTACACGCTCGCGACGGAACAATGCGCGTCGATGAAGAGAGCGAGAAAGAAGAGGCAGAGCGAAGGTCCCGCGAGCGACGGATCAATTACGCCTCTCGGCGAGTGTCCGGACGTTATTGTTTTCTCTCTCGATATGGTTCTTCGCGTCGCTGTGTAAGTATATAATTAATTCTTGGCGTTGATGCGCGGCGAATGAAAATTTATTTAAGAGAGAGAGAGTAGGTCATGTCCGATTTGTGATTGCTACAGCTGCATACGGCGAGTGCACTCGATCTCGACTCTCATATCTGGCGTGCGGATCTTCATCTCGCGGGGAATGAAAGCGACGACCTCCCGCCGGGCACCGGCCTATCAAAATATCAGCTTTGTCATAATTAGCAGTATTACGAGGCTGATTTTTCACACTCGCGAAATGAGATTTTCCCCTTTTTATATATCACACATCACGCCCACATTAAAATTCCGAGATCCTAGATCACACGTCGCGCTATTTTTCGCTGTATACCTATAGACACTGACGTGAGAGAGAACCTGTTTCGGATTTCCTCGCGAGTTTTTCCACACACATACGCTTACACGCGGGGGGCTTTAAATAAGATATCGCGTGCGCGCGTGCGATGCTATCGAGAAACGAGAGGACATCGAGGTGTATGTAAATTCTCGGCGCGCATATGCGCAGGTAATATAATTGATCGAAATCAGGGGGGGGCGGAAGGCTTATATAATATCGCGGGATTGGAAAAGTTAAATAATAAGGTAATCGCGCGATGGGGTGTAAAAATAGATATGGGATGTATATGTAATCGCGGCTGTGTAGCTCCTTGGATATCTATTGCGTGCGTATATTATGAAAAAAAAAAATCCTTTTACGCGCGTATTTTTATTTCCATTATAGGTCGTTTATAGAAGCGTCGATCGTTTATTCGAAACTGTATAATATATACGTATACATCGCGGATATAACTTATTTTTCCTCGATTCGTATATATTATCCATCGCGTATATAATATCAAAACCCCCTTTTCACATGCAAAGCAGCAGCAGCGAGATATAAATAAACCAGCGCAACAATAAAGCTAATTACATCACGAACCGCAGCCGCAGCAATAATCCCCCAACGAAATTCCTCCCCGCGCAAAATATAATAATAATCGCATTATATATACTATATACACGTATCCACTCATCCCTCGTAATACCCCATTTCAATCCTACACTCGCGCAACAAATAGAAATATCCGCCGCCTGCGCTTCTACCATAGCACACGCGGCGAAACGAGTCTGATGCGCGAGTGAGCGAGGGAGGGAGGAGGGGGCAGACGGCCTTGCAACTTTCAACGGCAAGGCTGCGGCACTTGCACTCTCTCTCTCTTTCTCGTAATAACCGAAGGAGCACGCAGCGCGTAGAGAGAGAGTGGAAGGAAGGCTAATCCGAAAATAACCGCACCCTCCGCGCACGTGTGGGTGAACGAACCGAGTGTAGTATACAGCCGCGTAATACGGATGATTGTCGATATATATGGAAAGGCGAATTTTCGGTGTAAAATGCGTTGTTTATTATTATACTTACGGGTGTGTAAGATATATAAAAAGGATCATCGCGCCGCGTCGTCGGGAGGATTAATGGTTTCATTAGCGTACTTCTGTTTTCTTTGGTAGTAATTCGATTTGCCGTAAAGCCCCGATGTTTACGGCGTATATAACATTCAATTAACCGCTTCGGCAGAGCCCGCCTCATAAACGCGCCAATTCTGTTATACACACACAGCAGACGCACCCGCGCAAAAAGCCAATCAAGGGTGGAACCGGTCGCGCATTATATAGTTCTTCATGCGTATTCTTAAAACTCGCGGCAAATTGTTTTATTCTCGCCGATATGGTATAAACACGACCCTGGCTACTCCACTTTGCGTGCATCGTGATTTATATGAAAAGCATAGAGGTATTTAGGCTTCGAGAGAGATTTACGCGAGGCGACGAAATTATCGAGCGCTGAGGTTTATGACTTTTTCGGAGAAGGTAGCGGCTGTCAAGTGATAGAGATGATATATATACATAATAATGGCAGTGTACGCGCAGGTGATAAGGTTTGGTCAGGGACGATGAGCTCCACTTTTCTGTAGAACAGGTATAATCACCTTATTATGGTGCGTTCTCGGAATATCGAAAGCTATATCGCACATTCGTACA
>JAPYZP010000592.1:0-23913 GCA_030522985.1 Torymus sinensis | reverse complement strand
AGAGAGAGAGAGAGAGAGAGAGAGAGAGAGAGAGAGAGAGAGAGAGAGAGAGAGAGAGAGAGAGTGTAGTTCGAGTGGAACTTATGTGTGCGTATGAGGATAGTCAAAGCATTTAATAGTGTACGTAAAATTACGGTTGCGTTTAATTTGATTCTTTTAAGTTAAATTAGAGTGTATTTGATAAGAAAGAGATCATTATTAATTAATATTTCTCGTAAGTTGCTTGTTAATAATTTACCTCGCCATACAATCCATACATTTTTATAGGTATTCTTTCCGTTTTGGTAAGTGAGAGGAGAATAGAGAAACGTGTATTTACCGAGTACCGGGATTATAATTATTTACCTCAATAGAGTAATAATTATTCATAAAAAGTATCACGTCGCAACTGTTGACTCAAACTTTAAGTTTTTTATGATTGTAAAAACGTAGACAAATGTATAACAAGTTCGTAATATTTTTCTCAAATTAATAGTTTACACATTTGTTTTTCTACAAATTTTTTCTATTTTTATTTTTAATTTACAAATTATTCCGCATTTTCATATGCTTTTACTCTTATTTTTTTTAATTTTAGGTTGGTACAAATTACTCACCAAAATTCTAGATAGGAGCGATATAACCACCTTCAATGCAATTAGAGGCCATTTTGTTAATTATGGTCATTTATATTGATCTAGAGCAAATGAAAAATAAAAGTGAACAAATATTTGGTTATTTCATGTCATGCAAAATAACGCAGTAGTAAATATGTTGGTGTATCCTGTGATAACATTTCTTTTTATCATGTTTCTGACTGATTCAAGTTGTTCGATAGTAGGAGAAAATCATTGGGTAGAAATACTTTCTCAGCAAATAACTAAAGAAATAGACCCATATCAAATCATCTTATTTACATACAACAACGGAATAGCAAAGTTAGATACTAAATCTAATATTATCCATCGAACTTTAATGAAAAAGGTTCCCACGATATCCATTGATTTGATAAACTGGCAATATTCTGATTATAATTATTGTCTATTTTCACAATTTTTCTTGAATCCAAGAGGTCGATCGTTGTATGTAGTAAGACTTGAAACAACTAAAGATCAGAGTACATCAGATTTGCATCAAATCATTGATATTATATCTTCGCTTACAACAAAATACTCCCGTCCAAAGTGTTTAATCATTTTCCTGCAATATGGAAGATCGCATGATGAACTATCAAAAGATACTTTTGCATATGCCTGGACAAAGAAATTTCTGGATTTTACTTTTCTTGTAAAAGGTAATCAAAATTACTTCATACACTATTATAATCCATTTTATGATAATTTTTCTAAAAAAATTTTTAATTCGAATACCGAAATATTTCCAAAGAAATTGAATAATCTTAACGGATATTCTTTGTTAGTGCCTATTTATAATTTATCTTCAAAACTGACATTGAAACAGAATTCTAATGGTTCCATCACTACTGTTGAAGGTCCTTACTATCCATTGATACAAATTGCTTCCCAGCATATGAATTTCCAATTAAAGTATTCAATTATTGACAAAATTGGATTAGTAAAAGTTGTAACTGCAATGCGTGAAAAATTTGAAAATAATGAAATAAACATGACACCTGTGCCAGACGGATACCTTTTTTTTAAAAGCAAGTTTCTCAAATTATTCGTTGCATTTGATTCTGAAAAATTCATTGCCGTTGTACCTGTTATATACATTTCGGAATACTACATATCGTGGTACGATTTGTTCCAAGTATTTAGTATTTCATTTATTATTATGTACTTTATTTACATTTTCAATAAACTTCAAATTGAAGAACATTTTCAATTACTTAATATTTTTCAGCTCATTTTAAGTACGCCATTAAATAAAAGCCCAAGAAAAATATTTAATAAAATTATATTATTTACCATTAGTGTCAGTTCTCTATATCTTTCTAATATTCTATTGTCTGAGCTTGTAAATGCAATAACCATTCAAGATGAAGTATCTTACGATACTTTTGAAGATCTTAATAAATCTGAATTAATACCATGTACAAACAAAATATTTTTTGAGAATCTTTTAGATAATAGTGACAATAAATACATGAATCACTTTAAGAATAAGCTTATTCTTACTGCCAGCACTTTGAATTGTCTTAAAAGGATAAAAAACGGAGAAAAATTAATGTGTATTGGACGTGACGTGTACTTGAAAAAGGAAATACGTAAAAACTCTTGGATCAAAAACGGTAGACTTACAATGAAAATTGCTAAACCAGTGTTCGCTCATGAAAGACTAGCATACACTTTCGAAAATGCCTCCCCATATATTGAAAGATTTGAAGAAATTTTCAGAGGAATTGAAGAATCTGGTTTGTGGCAAGCGTGGGATGATTTACGAAAATTATATAAGGATCCTACTGACGCAAGTGGACGAGACTCTACCAAAAGTATTCCTCTAGGGCATTTGCGAATTCTTTTAGTAGGTGGATATTCCTTAGCTATAATCGTGTTTATAATTGAATTACTGAAAGATAAAATTTCATCACTTTTCAAAAGAAAATATTTTTGGAACAATCGAATTTTTGTGTTTAAACCTTAATTACTTGTGGGTTAATGTGCAAATATTTCATCCTCACTTATTGTTCGCTTGCACTTCATCATCCCTTTGCCCCTTTCACCTTTTCATCGGTATACTTTCTCATGCCCTACATCACCTAAAATCGGCCCCTTTCACGGCTGATCTTCGTCACCCCTTGATATTTGACGTTTTGATCGCTGGCCTTACAAAGGTTCGTCCTGTCAAAAAGTGTGAACCCTCGGGCCTCTCTTCCATCGGATCGCTGTGGTGTCACTGATGTCCCGCGGGAATATCCAGATTTTCGTACCACAACCCTTTTTCTTTTTAGTTTCGCCTAGCTGTCGCCTGCACACGCTAGCACGGCAACGAGTTTCTTCGCTCGCGGGAAAAACAATTTGTCTCGCGTTCTAGCTGATAACGCGAGCTGTTTTCTTTTCGGAAGAGACGGCATTGTGTTCTTGAAATTGCATGCAAAGTATTTTGGATAGTGTCGTTCTTTGCAGTGGTATACTTACGTCTTGATGTATTATATGGATTTTATACAACTTTCCTTAGTCTAAGAAAATCTTCGCTTATGATCAATTTTTTATTTTTGTAAGTAAAGTTAGATGAGATTAACAAAGTTATAAAAATATTTATATGACTTTAAGATGAATGAAAAATCGTCTAATTTTGCGAATTATGATGACAAAATAATTTAGTAAATCTGCGTCGAATAAAAAGCTTTGTAACTGAAAAATCTAAAAAAAAAAACAGTATTAAAATTTTTAGATAATTTCAGATAAAGTCTCAAGATTATTATAATAATAAATATTAAAATTTTTAAACTTGTAATTATATAATAAGAAGCTCTGCACTGTTAATAAATTTGTTATCATTTCAAAATTCAGCAGCAAAGATTATGTGTCAAAAATAGAATTGAAACTAGTAACAGCTCGCTGGCTGTTATTTTATTACAGTACTGTAGATATCTAGTTTATGGTCTATTCGAACCAACTATTTTGAAATTGAATCAGCACAAATGCAAAGAAGTAAACAACTTAGAAGCCACCAAGAAAGCACTACTGAAGAGTTGTATAACTACTACCTTGAATCGAAGATGCTGATATACCAATTGTATACTGAGTGGGTGTTTATAACTGTATTTTACTTTTCAAAAACTAGTGTTATCAGGTGCGCTTTGCGCGCCCTCAGCAATGGTCATAGTGGACGCCATCTTTATAATTCTGACAATCTCCTTTTCAAGAAGGGATTTTGACTTATTGTACATACATCACCGAGAAAATTTTAAACCTTTCAAAAACATATAAATAAATAAATATTTCCTGATATTGTTATATTAATTTCATTATAATTTTCATGTCCTTATACACTTCCACTTTTATTTCTAAAATTCAGAATACCTGGTTATATACTCAAGAAAAAGGTGACGAAATAAAAAAGTTTTAAATTCGTGGTATTTTCTAATAAAACTGATAAAATAATTATAGTACTCGTTATAGTATTATATCCAATCATGAATATAGTCTTAACTATAGTAAGTCTGTGTTCATAACTATAGTTTTTTGGCGTTTTTACACTATACGCTATGATTATTATAATGTCTACTGTATGCTTATAACATCTCAAGTTACTAATTATATTCTGCCGAGATTTACTTCAACCACTATATGATTGCTACTGTAGTTCCTAACTATACTGTAGTATAATCAAATACAATCATGACTACATGTCTACGATCATATACTACAATGTGATGCTAATAATTACAGTCAAAATGAAATTTACCGCTAGTCTACTTACTTTTTTCATCTCCAGTGGAAGATATATCAGAAATAAGGCATTAATTGTAATGTTGAATCACCCGAAAGACTTTTATAAATTATTTCATCTCGCAGCCTTATGTACATTCTCAACGTATGTATCTATGTGTAAGATAAAACAGCAATATGATAGGACTCCGGATCGGCAAAAGTATTTTATCACCACTTTATTTCCTTGTAGCAGATGGATATTACTTAGCATTTTTTAGATTGTTAATATCGTCATTAGTCGTCCGAAAAATTTTTCAAATACTTTGGTCAATATTTGATGCAATGAAATAATTCTGATGAATAAACACGTTTTGAAATAATATTCGACGGATAACTGTTCGAATAATTGATTATTCGAAAAAAATATTCGATGGATAATTTTTTCGTATATTTTTTCAAAGGCCCAGTTGTTGTGCGAAACGTATTTATTTATCAAAATTATTTCATTGCATCAAATATTTACTAAAATAGTATCAGTATTCGAAACAATTTTGCTAATGAACAATGTCGATCTCTGCAAAGAACAATAATATAAAACTTTCCGTAGAATTTATTGCCACTGGCAAGTTATTTAAAGGATATATTGATAAATGCTGCAATACTTTTGTTATATAAGTAAACAACTTTATATGATTATTTTATGTTTATGGAATAGAAATTATATAAATAAATATTTGGAGGTATAAATTTGAAGAAGTTAAACAGTCCCATTTTTCACAGCAAATGTAGTATCCTGAAATGACTCAATGCTTTTAGTGTTAATTACGTAACCATTAAAGGGAATCGCCTGCGCCGTCTTTAAAAGCGTTTTAGTTTTATGCATTGTTGGTATTATGACTCCCGAAACCGTCCATTAGTCATTATACGGTCAGATTATACTTTAGATATGTTATCTAGCAGTCGAATTTTATGCAAGTCCTGAAGAATTAGAGAGAATGGGAAGACTACCATATGTATTGTTTGACAAGATAATCAAGGGGTTCGTCGTCAGTATCATTAAATTATTAATGAGTGATATATAATTACAGGATAAAAAAACTATATAAGGTCGTGTTACATTGTATATTGTTCAATAACTAGGTACTAAATATACTATAAACACCATTGTAATATTTATTGAGAAATAAATTTATATAATTATTAGATATCTATAGTTTATCTTAATTCATATATATATACTATTAATTGAAATTCTTTATGACATGATTGAATTGAAAAAATGTTTGGGCATATTCGGTACATAAACATTTTTTAAATTAACAATATGTGAAGAAAAATGAGGTTTTTACTCCTTTAAATCATTTGACCTTGTAAAATACAACATCATTAAATTTTTGCGTGCCGATTATCAGCTGTAGAAATACATTTTTTTTAAAAACATAGACTGATGGCGATTATCTTCTTAATTATCATGCATATTACTCCAGGCTTTTAGGATTAAATAGAAACGTATGATTCCCGGAAGTATCGCCTTATAACTATTCACTATAAAAAATGAATAATTACTTAGCTTGAAATGCTATTATTTACCATCCTTTATTATTATTTTAGAACTTTCGACAAAGCTTCCTGAAATATTAACAGGAAGACGCTTATTAAGTAGGTTATGAGTAGTCAGCAGATGGTACCAATGATCTTGACCATTGATAAAAAAAGTATATATCCAACTTGTGTCAAAGGAAAATTCAGTAGTCGGTCAATAGTCACCTTAGCAGTTTAGAACCGTTGATACTTAAAAAAGTTAAAAACGCTGTAAATGTCATACAAAGTGAAAGCAGTATGTATATTGTATATTTCATTTTGTTGTCTATTATTCGAAAGACGTATACGACTCAAGAAGATTGGATAGATAGTCTTATAAAACAAATCAATGCTGATAAACAGGCCCACCAAGTAGTTGTATTTACTAATAAAACGAAGATGCAAAATGTATTGGATCAGGATGATATAGTTCGGAAGTTAATGCAAAAAGTTCCTGTTGTTTTTATTGATCTAAGTGAGGACAAATGTGGTATCAATCGATCCTTGTCATTACCATTTTTTATTAATCCACGACAATCATCAATGTACATAATTCTTGTAAATAATGTTGAATCTGAATTGAGAAGAATTATCGATTTTTTATCTGCACATTCCCCAGTAACTACACGCCCCAAAACTTTGGTCGTGGTTTATGAAAATAGCAGGATAGTTTACGAAGATATTCACATTATTTTACTACATGCTTGGTCGAAAAAATTTTTAGATTTTTCTGTGATAGAAGTAAATTTGAGCAAAAGTCTGATTGATTATAAACCTTTTATATACAACTTTAATCCTTTTTATAACCAAACTATTAAAAGCTACGTATTCTCAAATGCAGTCATTTTTCCCGACAAACTAAAAAATCTTAATCGTTATCCATTAAAAATACCTATCTTTCATTCTCCTCCATTAATAGTGATAAATGAAAGTGAAAGCGGTCAACTTATTAGTGTGAAAGGTGTTTCATTTCCGATAATAATGGTTGCTGCACAACGTATGAATTTCAACATAGAGTATGCTGTGAGATTTAAAAAAAATACATCAACATTGACATTGAAGAATATTGTTTTAAAAAAATTGAACGAAGATATTATTGATGTAATATCAATACCTTTACTAGAATCTATTGGACGAGAATTTCTACAAATTAACGGTGGACTTGAATGTATTGACTACATTGCTCTTGTTCCAATTAGAAAGTTTGAGAAAATGAATCTTACATTACATAACTTGATATATTTACTTATTATAATTATAATATTTTCGTGTTTCACGTACAAGTTCAATAGATATAGAACTAATGCTGAACGCTGGAATTTGAATGATGTTGTGCAATTGGTTTTTGGGCAACCCATAAAAACAATTCCAGAAAAGGTATTTAATAAAATTATATTTATCACAATAACTGTTACATACATGGTGTTTTGTAACATCATCTTTTCAAGCCTTATCAATGCCAAAGTTATTAACTACGAAGTACCTTTTAACACATTTGAACAAATTAGCAAATCAAATCTGAAAATATACGTAGAAAACATTCTCTTTGATCTTATTTTTAATCAATCGAATAATCGTCACATCCAGGAAATGATAAAAAGGACTGTGATTGTTTCTAACATTAGCGAGTGTATTGACATGTTGTTATACGATAAGAGTTGTATTTGTATAATAAATAAATTGAAAGCAAAAACTATTATTAAAGAAAAGATAAGAAGTGATGGAACAACAATGATGAAAATTGCAAAACCAATATTTCTCTGCGAAGAGACCGCGTTAGTCATTCAAAAAGGATCTCCTTATTTTGAAAAATTCGATACAATTATTAAATGGATTATACAATCTGGAATGCATCATGGGTGGGAAAGTGTACGCAAATTTGAGATGATTCCTAATTACGAAGCTGGAGAAGAAGTCACTAAAACCGTGTTTCTGGTACAAGGATATTTTGTGTTAAGTACTGGTTATTTAACATCAATTGTCATATTTTTCATTGAAAAGTTTGCTATTAGAAATGGTTTATGGAAGGTATGGAATAATTATCATACAGAATAAAATGTGCGTCGTAGTAAACAAGTTTGTAACTTACGTGATAGTTAAAGGAAAAAACAATAAAGCTAATCTAACTTGTTTAAACCAGTGGAATCAACTGTGTGAAAAGTGAAAATAACTATATTATATATTTTTTCCGTGTAGGTGAATAATAAATGCGATGTATATATCTCTCTATTATATTTAGTTGTAAGCCTTTTTCGGGATTTCTCCACTCCTCACCCCCTCCTCGACTGCCCTCATCCCCTTTCTCCAAATAACGTAAAAATGTGTGTTTTTTAACGTTATTTTCTCATATGTTTAGACCCCCTAGCGCCCCCTCACCCGTCCCCACCATCCCTCCTCACATCCCCCTCACACCCGCCTCATACCCCCGCATACTCCACTTCATGATTATCTCGTTGTGTCCGGGAAGTATATCGGCCGTAAAACACTCGCAGATAGACTCGGACTCAGAAGTTCAATTAATTAGAAATGAAAGTATCTAAATCATGAATTTAGGCGCTTGATACACCACAAATATTGAATAGCCAGAAAGCAGTATAATGCATTTGGCAGTATTTTGATGAACATTTGATGGCAAAAAGCGTGGAAATAATTGCCCTTCACTAGCAGATTTCTCCATCGCAAAATCATAGTTACGAACATCGGGTGACACTTGACTTCATAGCTTCGACATTGGACTATAATGTACGGCCAGAGAAGACAATATCGAACGCGTAGGGACATCGTTACGCCGTGATCTATAAGGAAACACGATTTATATATATTCATATATACACTAGGGGGATACCTCCCTACTCGCTCCACTCGTCAACCCCCAATTACTATTTTGACAATATATTAAATGTAATCTAGAATATAATATGTTAAATTTAGTGTGGGTATCTATTTTTTCAATTCAACATGTACTTTAATATAGTAGTCTATAATACCTGAAGAATATAGTATCTTATGCATCTTCGGAGAGAAAAACATGCTTATTTTGCTCCCGTGGTGCGGATAATATCTTTTAAAATATCCGGGCCGAAAAAAAATGACATTAAAAATGCGAAAATTTAAATAAAATTGAATTTTACAAAAATAGAATATTGACCCCAATTGTTGAAGCAAAATCTAAAAAATGATCACTAGCTAGTTAAAATGGATCGAGTAGATCATGAGATATCAGCGTAAACAGACATACACATACACACATTCATAAATACATTTTCTAAAAATAGTGTGTTTCGATTCGAAATTTGCTACACCTCATTCCTAACACATTTGCACAAAAACTTTTTCTTACTATCACAAAGCTTCCTCTAGGAGGAAGCAAAAACCATCCTTTCGAATGATTTTAATAGAACAAAAAGTAATAATTTCATGTTAATCCCAATTTCCTTTCTAAATTGATCTCTAATTAATCTTGCACCAAAATGAAACTTTTTGATAATGGAAATGATTTCATTTTGCTATAAAAGTATTATCTTTTTGAACGTAGTTACATTGAGGTACCTATCAGAGGCTCAGCTAGGTAGTCATATGGCTAAGGCGTCGGCTCCCCAAACCGAAGGTCGAGAGTTCGGTTCCCGCTGACTGCACTTCTCAACTAAGTTCGTACATTTTTTTCTTTAATTTTTTTCACAAGTTTAACATATTACCAAGGTGCACGTAATATATAAATGGTAAAAAAATGCCGTGATTACTGATTGCACAATAATTAGTAGCAATAATTACAATTTTCTTTTAGCAGAAACATATTAGACATTGTTTTGAGTCAAGTGGTTTCTTTTTCACACAAGTGGATCTTGAGTGGAAAGAATTTTCCTTTTTGTTCAAATAGACCGAATTTTGAAAATCAAGAAGAATATCCTTTTGTGGAAAATAAATTAATTTTATCTGAAATGAAAATTTTCCTGAGTGTACTATTATGACATCATTAAATTGAAATAATGACATCACATAAATGGCATCATTATATTGAATAAATGTTTGGGTATATTCGGTAAATAAACATGTTTTAAATTAACTATGTATGAAGAAAAACGTATTTTTAACTCCTTAAAATCATTTGACATTATAAAATACAATATCATAAAAGTTTTGCATGCCGATTATCAGCTGTAGAAATAAATTTTTTGTAAAAACATAGACTGATTGCGATTATCTTCTTAATTATCATGCATATTACTTCCAGGCTTTTAAGAAACATATGATTCTCGGAAGTATCCCTTTATAAAAAATTAATAGATACTTAGCTTAAAAAGCTATTATTTAATATCCTCTATCTTACAATTTTCGACAAAGCCTTTTGAAAGATTATCAGAAAGACATGTTTACTCAAAAAAAGATAATCACAAGATTCTATATTATTAAGTACGTTACGCGTAGTCAGCAGATGGCACCACTGATCTTGATAAAAGAAAAGTATATGTCTAACTTGTATCAAAGGAAAATTCAGTAGCCAGTCAATAGTCAGCTTCGCAGTTTAGGACCGCCGTTACTTAAAAAAGTTAAAAACGCTGTAAATGTCATGCCAAGTGAAAGCAGTATGTACATTTCATATTTCATTTTGTTGTCTATTATTATTCAAAAGACGTATACGACTCAAGAAGATTGGATAAATAGTCTTATGAAACACATCAATGCGGATAAAGTGACCCACCAAGTAGTCGTATTTGCCAATAAAACGAAGATGCAAAATGTATTGGATCAGGATGATATAGTTCGGAAGTTAATGCAAAAAGTTCCTCTTCTTTTTATTGATTTAAGTGGAGACAAATGTGGTAGTATTAATCGATCCTTATCATTGCCATTTTTTAGTAATCCACGACAATCGTCAATGTACATAATTCTTGTAAATAATGTTGAATCTGAATTGCGAAGCATTATTGATTTTTTGTCTGCACATTCACAAGTATCTATGCACCCCAAAACTTTGGTCGTCGTTTATGAAAATAGCAGGATAGTTTATGAAGATATTCAAATTATTTTATTACACGCTTGGTCGAAAAAATTTTTAGACTTTTCTGTAATAGAAGTAAATGTGAGCAAAAGTTCGGGTGATTATAAACCTTTTATATACAATTTTAATCCGTTTTACAACAAAACGATTAAAAGTTATGTATACTCAAATACAGTCATTTTTCCCGACAAACTAAAAAATCTTAATCGGTATTCATTAAAAATACCTATCTTTCACTCTCCTCCATTTATGGTAATAAATGAAAGTGAAAGCGGTCAACTTATTAGTGTAAAAGGTGTTTCATTTCCGATAATAATGGTTGCTGCAAAACGTATGAATTTCAACATAGAGTATGCAGTGAGATTTAACAAAAATACCTCAATATTGAAATGGAAGAATATTATTTTAAAAAAATTGAACGAAGATATTATTGATGTAATATCAATACCTTTACTAGAATCTATTGGGCGAGAATTTCTGCAAATTGACGATGGACTTGAATGTGCTGACTATATTGCTCTTGTACCAATTATAAAGTTTGAGAAAATGAATCTTACATTATATAACTTGATATATTTAATTATTATAGTTATAATATTTATGTGTTTCACATACAAGTTCAATAGATATAGAACTAATGCTGAACGCTGGAATTTGAATGACGTTGTGCAACTGGTTTTTGGGCAACCTATAAAAACAATTCCAGAAAAGGTATTTAATAAAATTATATTTATCACAATAACTGTTACATACATAGTGTTTTGTAACATCATCTTATCAAGCCTTATAAACGCCAAGGTTACTGACTACGAAGTACCTTTTAACACATTTGAACAAATTAGCCAATCAAATCTGAAAATATACGTAGAAAACGTTTTCTTTGATCTTATTTTTAATCAATCGAATAATCCTCACATCCAGGAAATGATAAGAAGGACTATGCTTGTTGCTAACATTAACGAGTGTGTTAACATGTTGTTATACGACAAGAGTTGTATTTGTATATTAAATAAATTCAAAGCAAAAACTATTATTAAAGGGAAGATAAGAAGTGATGGAACTACAATGATGAAAATTGCAAAACCAATATTTCTCTGCGAAGACACAGCGTTAGTCATTCAAAAAGGATCTCCTTATTTTGAAAAATTCGGAATAATTATTAAATGGATTATACAATCTGGAATGCATCATGGGTGGGAAAGTGTACGCAAATTTGAGATGATTCCTAATTACGAAGCTGGAGAAGAAGACACTAAAACCGTTTTTCTGGTACAAGGATATTTTGTGTTAAGTACTGGTTATTTAACAGCTATTGTCATATTTTTCATTGAAAAGTTTGTCATTGGAAATGGTTTACGGAAGATATGGAATGATTATCATACAGAACAAACTGTGCGTCGTAATAAAAAAGTTTGTAATTTACGAGATAGTTCACAGGAAAAAAATAAAGCTAATCTAACTTGTTTGCACCAGTCAAATCAACTGTGTGAAAAGTGAAAATATCTATTATATATTTTTTCCCGTGTGAGTGAATAATAAATGCGATGTATACATGTATCTTATTAAACCAAATAATTATTCAATTTTTATTATGTCTCTCCTAAATAGCTATTGTATTTGATATTTATTATAATATCTTAAGACTATTGCTTTTGTATTTCAAATTAAAGTGTGGGCTTGGGTTAAACGTATACCTGCAAATAATAATTAATCATTCAAGTAAAGAATATATTTAAATTAAAAACTAGATAATTCTCTACTTTTACTGTGATGTTATCAGCATAAAATCTATTTATTCAGTTAAGAATGTTTTAAAATGGTGAGAAAATGCCTAACTAAAAATGAAATTTTGAACAAAACTTTTAAATCTTATAGTTCACTCTGTAATTCTACAGATTACGTGAAAGCAACAATCGTTTTGGGTGCAAATAGGTTTTGTGACCTAGATAAGAATTTATATTATAAATTTATAAATATTGTATATGTGAAATATACGTTATTTAAATCTTTTCTTTACTTTTATGATTTTACTATTTTGATTTTAACTTTACAAAAAATAAGATAGGCCGTTTAATCTTTTTAATAGTATTGGAAATCATTCCATAAAGATGTAAATAGTATAAAATGCAAATGTGATGTATTAAAACTCAATAAGCAATTCATTGGTTGCCCAATGCTTAAAGGAGTGGGTTAATCGTAAAAAAATAGTTATTTTAATGACGGAGTATAAAAGTGTATTCGGCGAGGGTGATTATAAACAAGGGCAATCTGACTGCCATTAATATTAATTAATTTAATTTATAAGACTGTAAGATCGATGGAAAAATTCTTATCAGTGAATAGTAAATTACAGTCGACATAAGTAATATTTTTAATTAAATTTCATTTTTATGGTTTGTTTCTTACAAAATAAGTTTTCGAAAGTGTTAATAACGTGGATTAATTATATTTGCGTTGTTTAACAAGGATCATAAAATTTATGACACTGTAAAGATTGCACTTCATAATTGATTTACAACATCTTCATCAATTTTGACAGATTAAAAACTAAAATTATCACTTGTAATGTAAACAATCTGCTAATAAATAATCTTTATGTCAACTCCCAAATGTAAATATATTCTTATATGTATAAGACATAATAAATATATTTAACGTTTTTATTTCTTTAACAACAGTTATATTATAATTCATTGTAAATGATTTTATATTTTTACCAATTTTCAAATTCGCGATAATTTATTTTTTGTTAATTATTCGAAGTTGTAATATATTTTAATGTTGTCCACGTGATGAGATATACTATATAGTACAATACATCAAATTTTAGTAAGGTTATCAAAGACATTATCAGCATGTCATTGTTTAAGTGCTTTTAAATAAGGTCTAATTGGATCGTCGGACAGCTAGAATTTTTGAAAGAAATACGTTGTCTTTACGGACGAAAGGCTAAAATAATTAATTAATCGTCGAGCTCGCGTCACTTGAAATAATTGTATTTACCTACCCTCTAATGCTACCAGTAGATAACATGTGACTGCGTAGATCGGCGCAGATGATAAATATTTGTCAACTTGAACTGAGCGAAGAAACCTTCAGTATGTAGGGACTCTTTACAGAAACAATAACAGTAGCCAAGAATTTCACGAACAACGGTCATCACAAATTACACATAAAGTTAAAATATTATTTCAGTTTCATTTCTTGGTCTATTGTGAGTTGAAGATAAAATATGTATAAAGTGAAAGAATTGTGTTTATGTCCTTTCTTGATTGTGGCCAGTGAACGGATTGTATAAAAAGTGAAAAATATTATGTCTATTTTACTTCTTTTTCTATTGTGGTTAGTACACAAAGGGCAAGCACTTCAAGAAAATTGGACCAATACTTTAATGGGATGTATCAGTTCTGAATTAATTACTCATCAAATAATAATATTTACTAATCAAACGAAGATAAAAAGTAAATCAGGTGAAGATGATGTCCTTCGCAAATTAATACAAAAAGTTCCTGTTCTGCATATTGATTTAAGTGATGAGAACTACAGTGATGCTAATCGATCGTTATCGTTGCCATTTTTCGCCAATCCAAGACAATCATCTGTATATATAATACTAATAAATAGTAACGATATTGAATTACAAAGCATTATTGATTTTTTGTCTATGCATTCATCATTGAATGCACGACCAAAGACTCTAGTAGTTACCTATTATAACAAAAAACAGCCTATTACTGATTCTAAGACTATTTTATCTTATGCATGGTCAAAAAAATTTTTGGATTTTTCAATTATAGAAATAAGTGTTGATAACAGTGTGACAAATTATAAACCTTTTATATTTCACTTTAATCCTTTTTACAATGTCACAACAAAAAAGCATTTTTATTCTGACGCATTAGTCTTTCCGGACAAATTAAAAAATCTTAATCAATACCCATTGAAGATACCTATTTTTCACTTTCCGCCATATATTATGGTAAATGAAAGCAGGAGAGGCAAAATTATTAATGTTACAGGTATTACGCTTCCTCTTATAATTACCGTTGCCAAAACTATGAACTTTAGTATAGAATATCCCGTAACAGTTAGAAAGTACGCAACCAAACAGAGTTGGAAAAATATTGTTTTAAAAAAGTTAGAGGAAAACGTGATAGATGTAGTGTCAGTGCCTTTAATTGATTTTGTTGGCCGTGAATTTTTGCAAATTTACGATGGACTCGAGTGTATCGAATACATTGCAATTGTACCAATTTTAAAAGCTGAAAAACTAAACGTTTCTTTGTACAACTTTTATTATTTGTTCATTATCATTTTCATATTCCTGATTTTAATTTACATTTCCAATCGATTTACTTTAAAAGTTGAACGTTGGAACTTTAGCAATGTGATACAACTTATTCTCGGTCAATCAATACGACGGATTCCACAAAAGACATTTAACAAAATCATATTTTTGACTATAAGTTCGACCTACATTGTGCACTGTAACGTTCGTCTATCGAGCCTCGTGAATGCCAAAGTTGTAAATTATGAAGTGCCCTTCAGTACTTTTGAAGAAATGAGTAAATCGTCGCTTAATGTATACGTGGAGAAGATTTTCTACGATCGCATTTTCAATTTTACGGACAATCTTGACATTCAAAAAATGCAACAGAGGACGATTGCAGTCGACGACGTCAAACAGTGTGTCGAAAATTTGCGTCGCAATAGAAGATCGATCTGCATAACCAGCAAATTCAAAGCAAAGACTATAGTTGAAAGGTATGTTAAGAAGGATAAGACTAGAAAGATGAAAATTGCAAAGCCCACATTTCTTTGTGAATACAGCGCTTTGATCATTCAAAAAGGATCTCCGTATTTTGAAAAATTTGAACAAATTATTCGATGGATCGCACAATCTGGTATTTATAACGCCTGGGAGGGTGTCCAAAAATTCGAAATGATTCCAAATTATGGAACTGATAAAGCTGTGGTGGAAAAAATTTTTATGGTGGAAGGTTATTGTGTATTATTTATTGGATGTTTATTATCAATTGTTATATTTTTTGTTGAAAAACTCATGAAAATGGCTTTATGTTGAATTAAAATCGAAAAGTTGTTAAAAAGTGTAGAAAATGCTATTAAATTTTTCGTAATTTGACAGTATACTGATAGCAAATAAAGTATATTTTTTTATCGATTCTTAATCAGACACACGTTTTACTGTAAACATTGTATCTTTGATCGCGGAAAATGATAATTATATTTGATACCTGTCAAGATGTTATGACTACACTGTACTCATGTTCTTATTGTAAATAAATGTTTCTTCATTAATTATAAAGTGTAAATGCAGTTGACTGCTATAAAGATAAAAATAGGTTTGATTAACAATTTATGGGTTAGGTGTTTAAAATTATAACAATGTGAAGTGATGATTAATAATTAAAATAATAATAAATAAATAAATTTTAGCGTCAGAGTAATTAGGTTAATTCACACGAAAATTTCTCACAACTCTTTACAATCCAATAAGTAAATTACAGAGGTAGTTTAATTATGCTTCAAGATTTGGTCAACCGGTGATAACTTTCCAGTTTAATAACGCAGCATAAGACTCCGTATATTTTTATGGCCTACCATTACGACCTTATAACTTCCTAAAAACTTTTATAGCATGAGTTTGATTGAATTCGCATAGAAAGGAGGACCGTAAGATTTATTGCCGCGCAGCGATTGTGCCTCATGATCGATTCATAACCCGAGCACTTAATGTGAATTATTACGAAAATGCCAGCGTCATTTTGTACGTTGCTTCAATGGAGCTTGCTCAATAAATTCTATAAAATTTCCATCAAACCTGTCGATAATATATAATTATATGATATTTGATTTGCGTTAAAGGGTCGTAGATTGATGAATGCATTTTATTTAATTGCAAATTGATGGTATTGCTTTGGAATAAGGATCGATGTGGAGCAATTAATTGACAGCTGGATAGGCTTTATTATCTATACTTGAATAGATATGTGTGATGTTTTATACAACCCTAATTAAATTTGCAATTGGTATCATATAACCAATTGATATAAATTTAACTATTCGATTTAGTAAGTATTTTAATTTCTCGAGTCAACGTCTCTGTATTTGTCAGTCATACTTGCCTTCAGAGCGTTACCGCGTTTTTTAATCTTTATGCGAAAAATTGGCCGGTTACAGTCTTCATGTTTACACATCACAATCGTATTGTCTTTCCCACAATATATTGGTGCTCCATGACTCGTTTATTCACAACATCGATCCTGTATAATAGCTCCACTTCTCCTCGGCCATTGTACTGTCAAATTTGAATAATCCGCAATGACCTATTCAGCCAAACGTAATTAAAATTCATCTTCCATCAGTCAATTCCAATAACCCCCCTACAATCCTCTGTTCTTCTCGGCTCTTCACTCCCTACGAACTAATTGCACATCTCACAAAATTTCTTCCAGCATCTTTTCCCCGCCGCCCTCTCCGACAATTTAAATCCGCGGATCCGGGAAAACGAGACGCGCGCTTGAGAGCAGCGCAGCCTTGGTCTTTCGAGGGGAACGGCGAACGGGGCGATAAGGCACGATCTTATTGTCGCGAGATAGGCATAACAATTGCCCTCGGCCCCGAATTACACGCGGATGCAGGGGAGGGGCGGGGGTGGTGGAGATTTATTCGCCACGGATGGCGAGCGTGCGCGAGACCCTTGCAATAATTGCGCGTTTCAGTCAACAGTCACGGGTGGACCGAGCTTCCGCATCCGGTCGCTCGTATAGCGCTTTCGCTTCACGCGCGCGCGCGGTGTTGAGTTACGGGGATCGAGATAGCGGCACGCGGTTCTCTCTATGCGTATGTGTGTAAAGTGGGGCTGGCTGGGGGGTGGATTTTAAAGGGGAAGGCGTAAAAAGGGGCTTGCGATGGCCTAGTTCTTGTAAAGGATGAAATATTTGTGATGTTTGGATTGTTTGATATTCAAAATAAGCGATCGATTGATTTTATTGTTATATCTATGATGAATTTATGTAAAAGCTGCTTCCAAGTGCCTTTAAGAAGTATATTTTCGTGAAAGGATAATGGAAAGGCAGCTAAGTCCCCTAATTGAGAAATATATAAGATTAGATTCATCAGCTGTTGCTTCTACCAACATACAAAAAAATGTTGCTTATTTTACTTTCAGTACACTGGTATTACTCACAAAGGACCCCTAAAATTTCAATACTGCATTCCGGGTTATAGTTTACGTTTTTCACGCCATTCAATTAAAACGTAATGTACCATACCTCTACATTATAATGTAAAATTCGTCTACCATGGTCGTTTTGGACCCCTACAGAATCCCTATTGAACCCCTACAATACATTGCCAAATTCAGGCCATTTATTTTTTCTGAATTTCCAAAATTCTTGCACACTGATTATTAAAAAGAACGCTACTAAAGTACCACATGCTGAAAATAAAAATACCTAAAACGCACATTACCGCATCCACAATAGTTTGAACAGTATTGTACAAATCATTACGCAAATTAAAGTTAAAAGCCCCGAAACATTCCGCTCGCGCTTGAACCGCGCGTGCGAGACACCTCCTCCCTCTCCTTTCACCCCCATTTACCAGCGAAGAAACGCAATCCCGCAATTAACGCCACCTCCGCGCGCGCGCCTCGACAGCAGAAACGCGCAGTCAAATACCCGTTCGCCACGCGCGCGCCGCCCGTTTGCAAAAGGAAAACAAAATGCGCGGACGAGAGAAAAGCTCTCTCTCTCTCTCGCGACTGCTGCATTTTTTCGCCGCGGGCGGAGAGTAGTAGGTAGATGTACGCGCTGGAAAAACGCCGAGCAAACAATTCGACGCGCTAGAAAAGAGGGAGGAGAGGAGGAAAAAATTGCCTCGCGGCGGCGAAAGGAGAGCGGGTTGAAGAACTTTAGACGGCGCGCCGACGGGGAAGCAAAACGCCGTCTGTCTCCCGCCACCTTTTTTGCGCGGGCGCTGCTGTCTGACGCGCTGAGAGGTGAAGAATCGCGAGAGAGATGACAATTGTACGGGTTTTGAAAATGCGGTTTTAGAGTGATTGGAGATTTTAACTTTTGTCCCGGTGCATGGAATTTTTAGTAATTAAAGGGGCCGCGCAGGTTGACATGTGTGTGAGAATTGTTATTATTAAAGAGTAAAATGCAAGTTTTAAAGAGTAAAATGCAAGTTTCGAAATATACTACAATGAATTTACGTTTTACGATGGCCATAATTAATACACTGCATTTGAAATGTAAGTATAATGAGATCATTCACGTTGCCACGCCCAGATACCACTACAAATCGCACTAGAACGACCAATAGCTGCACCACGGTGAGATCCTGCGTTTCAGGTAATTAACCTTAATCTGCTATTGTGCGCTTGGTAATATGCCTATCTATTACGAATACTATAAATTTAATTTTTTTCTAAGTTTACAACGCTTTCGAAACTTTGTTATTGTTAAAATACATTTACATATTAATCTTTTCATGCGATACCTTATTCATTCTTTTTCATTTTTGTATTAAACAAACATTTAAATACCGAATAAAAACTTTAAAGTTAAAACTATACTGATCTGATTTCCTACATGACTCCATAAAATAAACATAGCGTTTCCCTTTGCCCCCTTAATGGTGTACCGTCACATATACAAAAACCTCCAATAGTCTTAATAATACTCAACGAGCACAAGCCCTAATTAAATAACCACAACATAGCATCGGCTCATCTCCTTTAACCGTCTCTCGCCGTCGTCACACGCAGCCTTGAGACAACTCCGTCGGCCACTCCGCCAACGCAGCGAGTGCCCATCCCGCACCGAAAGCATGCGACGGTGCGCAGACTGTGAATAAGTTCAAGAGTCAAACTTTTTGGCCGCACGCTGCTTTCACGGACTTTTGATCGGAGACGAAGTTCTGTAGGTGAAAGCCTTAAAAGCCGTAATTGCAGCTTACGGTGTGGAAATTTTTCGTTTTAATTTCATCGTTATTAACATGTTAGGTCTTGATATGCAATATAATTGAAAGGGAAAAATTGAACTGTACTGGTTCTTACGTGTTATTGAGGATGAGAGTGTGCAGTGGGTATCGGTTTATTGGCTCACCTGGAACAAAATGAAATAATTTTTAGATTTTCGTTTTACGTACAGTTTAAAAATTTTGCTTTGTTTTATTGTGTATAAACTATAAATATCGATTAGAAATGAACTTTGAAATACTGTATAGCCACTCTAAATACGATATAAACCAACTGTCATATAGTCAACATCCACTAATGTTTCTTCGAATCTCTAATTCGAATACTTATAACACTCCATTACACGCAACAAATGCAACCGAAGAATCCAATTACCCCCGATTTAACAGCGAATTCGACGACCGCGCGCAGAATCTTCGCTTCAGTCAGCAGCGGCTACCTCCGCGTGACACCATCTGTAAAGAAAGCCGATAGACCGCGAAAACCTGGCCGGGGAATCCCCGCCGATAAATCAGCGTCAAATTTCGCCTCGCCGTATAAATCCTCCCGTACCCAGAAAGTATCCTCGCCTATAAAGCCAGTCTTAAATCCAGCCCCCGGTATATATCGGCTCCTGTGTCTTCCCTCAGGGTTACGTTACTTTCCTCGCCCCCCGTTTTATTTCCCTCCGTGGCGCGACTGTGTTTCTTCATTCGCGCATCAACAAGACAGAAAGTCGCTGACCGTCGCATTAGCATGTTAGCTCGCTTCGACGCTCTTTCAAACTAGGAAAAATGAGGCGCTCGCTCGGTTGATGAAATGGAATGTGCAGGAGGGAAGAAAGTTCGAATGACGGACCGACCTCTCTAGCGCCGCGGCGAAGGGGGAGAAAGGCGCGTAATAAATTCATTCGGCGGTGGTGGTGGTGGTGGTGCTGACGCTGGGGTAAGCTTTTTTTTCGGAATTCAGCGGGCTTTTTCCTTTTGGCGCGGCCGGGAAGGGATTTGTCAGGGCGACTTTCGTGCGGCGCTTTCACGGTTATCCCGTGCGCTCATCGAGGTTGAATTTGGAAGAATTAATTATGTAGGAGTTGAATTTTTTAAACTTTACTTTTATTATTAGTGTGGTTATTATTGGCTCCGATCGCTTGAGAATTTATCAATAGAACCTTTTTTTTCATGTCAAATGCGTATTTGGTTTAATCATACGTAATTATAATATTAGAGACAATGTACATATAATATTGTACCCTTCCGCATCTGTTGTTACAGTGTATTTGTTGAGTTTGAATTCTATATTTATTATTATAATTAGCTGATGCTGATTTAAAACTGTCCCCATTATTTCACAATAACAGATATAGGTTGAGTTTGAATTATAGTGATGTACTTGTAATTAGCCTTTGAAACGCTAATTAGAAAATCTTAACATAGCTAAATAATACCAATCATCTGTTTATCCAGCAATAATACTTAATTCGCGATAATATGATATTATTGATTAATATACAACGAGCTTATATCAAGATAGGTAAAATTGATTCGCTGAAACATTTTCATATACTTGCTCAACGAAGATATACATAAAACAAATTTTAAAACCCCCGCTGAATCCTCCCACAACTTTCGTAGATTTCTTTTTTTTTTCACGGCAAACGATCTCGGCCTCGCTACTCGAAGCATCGCAGCACTGCACTTCTCCTACCATCAACATAAAAATAAGTCTCGCAAGAACAAGCTATCAAAAGCTCAAGTTATACCGTCGCTACTCTCCCGTCCGCCTCCCCCGCGAATTCCCCGTCTAGCCTCATCACGGCCATTTTCGCATGCAAACGCATCCAAAAGCAGTAAACCGCTCATACATACGCGCAGGCAGCGGGCTCATCAGGCGCAATTTTTGTTGCTCCTCGCCGCAGGATATGCAACAAAGAAAAATTCCTGCGGAGGCGTATGTACGATGCGTACCGCGGGTGCTGCACTCTCGTTATGTATTCTCCGACGAAGCCGCGCAATAGCCCCAGCGATGTTACATGATTTCGCAGCCGATGAATTTATCATCGTGCTGGCTGCAGCGCTAGGATGTTCGCGAGAGTGACGACGGTTTCTTCTTTTCTTCTTTCTTGAAATATTTTTGCGCGGTAAGGCTGTGACATATAGCAGCGTAGTGTTCGTGAAGTTGAATGTTTTGAGAACATTTATGTAACGTTTTGTTGTCTTAGATCCATTAATACCCTGGTAGAAAATGAACCGTATTTTATAGTCAACGTGTTAATTAAATGGAAGTATTTCGACCAAAAATCATTATAGGCATAATTCATCCAAAAGTTACTGTTATTTAAAGTATCCACTTTATGAAGCGCAAATATCAAAATTTATTTCTGATTCGTACATAAAGCTAAAAAGATAACTGAACAATAGCTAACTTATCATTGTTAATATTTCTAGCAGGATCACTTCTGGCTAATAACTTTCTGTTATAATTTAAATGCATATATAAATGATTTTCGTTATAACAAAAGTGCGAATCACAGTTTACTATAGATGAATTAGAAAATATCTCATTGTAATATATAAATGTCTGAGAATATGAGAGTAAATCAGCTTCTCCCTGCAATTACATTAAATATCCAGCACTATTGCTACCTCGCAATCAAAATATATATTATACACATTCGATCTCACAAATTCCAGCAACCAAGAGCCCTCTAACTGCACCGCTCCACTCTTACCACCTCAACCCACAATCGCCCGAACAAACTCGTGCCAACCGGCGTGCTACAAGCAAACCGCTGCCTCCTCCACATTCGCCGAAACTCAAGTCGCGCCGCGCGTTGCGAGATAAAAGAAACCGAAGACGTGTACAAGAGGGCGCGGGGGTTTCTGCTTTCACTTTGAATGCGCGCGGCGGGCCCCCTCGAAAGGCGCCCGGCGATATAAGGCGAGAAAGATAATGACGCGCGAGAGAAACACACAGAACGCTGAAAGGGAGGAAACGAGTCTGGGGGATTCTACGCGGATAAAGCTTAGGCGGAAACGCGCGTGTTTAACTTGAATCAGCTCTTTCGCGCGGCTGGCATTAGAAAGGCAATAGGGAGGGAGTCTCCGGAGAGGAAGAGCGTCTGCGAGATGAGGAAGTAAAAAAAATAGTGGGGGGTGGTGGTGTTATTCTGTTGGGGTGTAAGTGGAGTTCGAGGTTGTAATTTGGAAGTAAAAGTTAAAGGTGTGGTACGGATGTATGAAATTGCTGATACAGTGGGAGTGGGTAAGAAGTGGTTTAAAAATGCTCTGTACTTAATTTAATGTCTATTATATGCTCTTCGTATATTGTAAAAATATAATAACTATGTATTATTACAATTAAAATGTTTAGATTGGAAGATTTAAGACACGCGCCGTATAGAGGAGACGTATTTTAGTATTATTTAGTTATACAACGAACGTTTTTGTATCTAACGAAAAGAATAAATTGAGATGAGAGATGCCTAATTTGTCAGATTCTCCAACAACTTTGCACGAGTCGAGATATGAGGGTCTCTCTCACCTCAATCTTTTGACTGAGACTAATCATCTGAAATGATTAAGATTATGTTTGCCACATGCCTCTCTAATTGATAATTTCTTTTTTAAAGAAGTATTCAAGTTGTTATTTAAAGTAAATTGTACAGATATTCTTTAATTTTAGACATAAAAAAAACATTAATCAAATAAAATATTTGCGAGAAAAAAGAATATACTTATCTTACGATAATTACGTCTGACTAGACCCAGCTTTTATCTACTTGCTCTCATCTCTTCCCTTTTCAATAGCAAAGAAAACTATTTACCGCCTCCTCGTCCCCCTAAACAATATCACTCAATCAAACAAAATATCTTTGAAAGATTCATCCGCTTATCGTTAAAATTACCAAAGAAATAACAAAGTCCGCTCGCCTTTACCACCGTACCTCCCAACTTACCCATTCTTCCTCCGCCTTTCCCCACATCTCGACGCGAAGCAGCAGCAGCAGTGTAAGTACACGTGATATGTAGCGC
>JAPYZP010000591.1:0-22927 GCA_030522985.1 Torymus sinensis | reverse complement strand
CTCTCTCTCTCGGCCGCTTTGTAAAATAAAGTTCCGACTTGGAATGAATTGTTTAATTTCGTTTGGAGGAAATTGATAAAGTTAATCACGAAAATGACAACTTATTCCCTGCGTAATTACGAATAATTGGTGGAAACATTGTAAACGACGATCGGAACACTTGAATACACAACGTTTATCGCGCCAATTATCACCCATTTCAACTAATTCAACAATTTGCGATATATATCTCGTCACGAGAAAACAGCTCTTTCTAAATAAAATCATTCCGATCGTCCCCAACTCTTTCGTTATTATTACAAAAAATGTCTTTGCTATGAAACTTTAACGGCAGACTTCTCCCTCCCAATAACCTGTAGCTCCCCGCGACGATCCGTCGGCAATCGTCTTTGACGACGCGCACAACACACGGCCCGATCGGCCCGAAATTCCCGTCACACGCCGTCCGTAACTCAGCGCCTCACGTAATCCATTCGCGGCTGGGCGTCGTCGTAAAGCGCCCGGGGCTTTAAAAGGGGTCCGTGTCGCGCTTCATTGAATAGCTCGCGGTGATTATGATAATGCCACGCGCGCTGTGCACGGCTGCTGCGGGGAGGGTCGTTATTGACGGACTGTGGAAAGGTGCGCCTTTTTCACGGAGGCGGTGCAAGTGTCGTGTTGGAAATTCACCAGGTAATGTGGCTTTGGGATACAGAGGAATAAAGAGGCTGAATTTTAACGTGAGTAACGTGACTTTTACTCACCTATTTATCGTGAGTATCTGAGTCAGAGCACTTTACTACACGATTAAAACCGCTGATTATTCTCGAACTACATAAAGCCTCTTCAGCCCAAACGAATTAAGATCAAAGCACCTTATCGACAATACGAGGGAGAGAGAGAGGGGTAGCGAGGCTCGCACCAGCGAGACAAAGCGAGCGGCCGCTTGAGCCTTGCGATCGAAACAAAACTGCTCGCCTCTTTCCTCCTCTTTCCCTGTCTCTTGCACGTTCTCGCCAAGTGGTCGAGAAAAACCGACCACCGCTGCGCGAAGGAGAGAGGGGCTAATATAAAAGAGTAGCGGAGCGCAAACGCCGGACTTGCATTTGACGCGCACGCGCGTGGGAGAGGAGGAAGAAGGAAAAAGATTGCGCGAGCAGCAAGAGAGAGAGAGAGAGAGAGAGAGAGGAAGTATATAAAGGGAGAAGGCGGAAGAGGAAACAATGCCACTTAAGAATGGAAAGCGAGAGAAAGGATCGCGCGCGCGGCTTTTTCATCTCGATTTCTCGAGTTTTCCTCGCGGAGCTGCTGCTGCTGCTGCTGCTGCTCTCCTCTCGTCTATTTTGTTTTGTAGTTCGCAGGAGGGCGCGGGAGCAGTTGGTAAAAGGTTTTCGAAAGTTCGAGGGCTTCGATCGCGCTTTTTCTAGCGGCTGCAATTTTGATGCGGCGAGGATCATGCTTGATTAAACGTGTCTTGCTCTCTCCGCTCTCGAGCCGATCCAACGTGACAATTAGAACGGACAAAATTATACTCTTCGAATTGACAAAGTCCATTCAAAATTCAACATTCTAAACTTGCCTCTCTCGAAACATTAGACAACTCCAGGCCCTTTGTCTCCTTCACTCTCCCTTACGAAGAAGTTAAAGAAGATACGGCAAAAAGACACTCCGCGCCTGCATATCCCGGGCAAAAAGCGCGCGCGGCGTGTGTAAGGAAACGCGACGACGTCACGTATACCCTACAGCGGCCGCCTTGAAAATGAGGGTCTCGCTGTTGCGGTCGGAGAGGGCGGCGCGACATTACCTCCGCGCCATTAACTCGCAAAACTTTCCGAGCGAGCGCTCGAATCTTGTTCTCGAGTCTCGAGACTCGCTCTCCTTTTTCGCGGAAAAGGCGAGGAGAGGAAGAGACGGCGGGGGGAGATACTTTGCGAGGAGAGACGCGCGCGGGAGTCCATTTGGGGGGGGAGTTATCAGCGCAAATAGCGAGGCCGTAAGTGATCCGGACAGAGCGCGAGCTGCACACCGAGTGCGTTAGTCGTGGGGCTGGATTGCGGGAGGTTGGGACGATTTGACGCTGGATTATTTCGATGGGAGGATTGATGGGAACTAAAGGGAATACATCATTATTTATTATATGAATTGATCATTCGAATAGTGGGAGCGTCAATACCTAACGGTGAATGGCCAGGATAAGCGGTATTTGTAATGGCAAAATACGATATTTAATACTAAATATTTTTTAAAGAAATCCAAGTGTATATTCTAGAGCCGATTAATAATAAATAGTTCAAAATTGTCTTTTAGTTAAATATCTGGATCTAATATAATACAAAGACCTATGTCACAGGCTCTTGATCTGCAAAATTTTCTATTCAAATTCAGTTGTCATATCCTGTTTAAGCAATTCATTCGCCTACAAATGCGCGAAACGAGTATCGCGGCAAGCCAGAGGCCCCCCCGCGTATCGCTAAAAATCGCAGTTCGCATAATCAATCGCAGAATCGCAATTCCCCATTGCCGCATAAGCGATGCATCGCCTATAGTTTGAAAATTATTCGAACCGGGTAATTATGATAAATAGACCATCGGAGCGAGAGGTAAAATCAGTAATGCCAGCGTGTAATGCCGCATAGCCAGCGAGTGTCGGCTTGCGCGGGCGTGCAATATCGGCTTTTCGTTTTGTTCTAATGTCTGCTAATACTGATAGCGCGAGCGCGCTAACGGTCTCCGTTACCTATTAATGAAGTGCGCGGTAAATCGAGTGGCTCGTTTTAATGAGCTCTCCAACTTCGTGATTGAGTCATTACCGTAATCCCGAATGGGAGTGGAAAGGGGGCAAAATCAGATCGCTTGCCGCGACGCGACTCCCTTTTTGCCACCCTCCACTGACACTCATAAATCGGTGAATCTTTAAGAGCGAGGCGTTATTTTTCAGTTCTCTTCGTCGCTCTATATTTTGGCCAAGTTATAAATCAAAAGTTGTTCGATACGGCAGAGCTCACGGATACGAGATCAATGATCCAGAAGACAACGGCGCAGTGGCGGAGAGATGGGAAAGGGGAGGAGGGGAAAAAAAGGACGCTCTACTTACTTTCGCCGGTAATGGAGACGTGTATACAGTCTATACATCTACCGGCGCGCTCGGGGAAATTCATAGCAACTTTCGTAGCGGCAGAAGCAGCAGCGTTCGCTCGGCTCTCATGCGTCCCTTTTAATCTCCTAACAATGACCCAGCGCGAAAAAAGAGCGAGAGAAACCGAGAAGTAATCAGGATCGAAGTATATATTGGGAGGAGGAGCGGAAAATAACGAAAAAAGGAAGGGGAGAAAGAAGAAAGAAGGAGGAGGAGGAGGGAAAGCAGAGGCTGCTGCTGCTGCAATCGATATCGAGTTGTTTTTTCTTCTTTTCGGGGGGAAGGAGGCGAAGGCCGCTGCCTTCGGATCCTCGTCGTCGTCGTGCTTCGAATAATCCTCGCCGGAGCGTCCTTCGCTTAAGCTCGGGGATCGCAGCTATTACTTCCTTCCTATAGGTGAACGCACTCTCCCTCCCTCACTCTCTCTCTCTCTCTCTCTCTCTTCCTCTTCGCCTCGTTCCGTTCTGTTTCGCGCGTAGGTGCTGCCAACTGTTTAGTTTGCAGATGGGCGCAAATCGGCCCGGCTCCGCCGATATCCCGCCCCAAAGTTTTTCCGCCCTTATATATATGTAACTGATGAGGCAGTCGCCGCCGCTGCTATAGCGGCAGAGGGGATTTGTTTTTTAAACAGTATAGCCGAGATATTAAAAAGTATAGGCTGCACGGAGAGAGTTATTTTCTGATCCATCGGTTCTGCCGTGCGCAGCAGAAATTAAAGTTTCGACTCTCTCGAATAGCAATTAAAGCAATTCGCGAGAGTAAGTTGCGCCTTCATCGCGTGACCTGCCCTATTGACCCTACGCCAATTAACGCTGCTCCGGGTATATGTATCGAGTAAATAGTTGACCTCTTTCGCAAGCAATTTGATACTTGAACTTGATTAACGCGCTTATATTGCTCGAGTTGCTTACATATTACGATATATCTTCGGGCTAAAATGAGTGAGCGACACACAGCTTGTGTAGAAAGTGTCTGCCACAAAAGCGACACTTCATCGTGCATCCCGCCCCGCGAGTCAGCACATAAATACCCTCGTAATCGAGTAATACCGGAGCAGCATCGCGCGGGACGAGAAAGAAGGAGGGATGGGGAGGGGGCAAAGTAGAAGAAGTCACCTAGCGCCGTATCAATAAGTCACGAGAGCGCGTCGCGGGTAGCAGGAGAGAGAGAGAGAGAGAGAAGTATAACCCAATAAGAGGCGCGCGCGTATCGCCGCTAATGTGATCAGCCTCCGCGCTTGATTAACCCAGCAGCAGCCCTCGCTTCCCCGGAGGCTTTCCCTCCGCGTACAAACAGCCCCGAGTTTTATCGAGACGCGCGCCCCGGGGAGCAGCAGGAGGATCGTCTTCGACGGCTGCGAGGTTAGGAGAGAGTTGGAGGGGGGAGAGAGTGAATAATGAAAGGGATGTGCTGCGGGTTATTAGGAGGGCTTAATGCGATTGGCCGCTATGAGTATGGATTGTTTTATTTCGGTCGTGTGCTCGGCGTCGCGGTGAGATCGATCGTGGCTACAGTAGTGAGCCTGAGTATATGACACGAGCTAATGTCCGATACGCTCTTTTTACAAATTGCTGATGAATTAATAGCTTGTTATTAACACGATTAATTTTTCAATTCTTCTCTTTGTATCGTGATTCAAATGCTTATTCCACGTAAATCGCAAACCTGAATCGCGCGTCTAATTTTCGTCGATTTTCTACATTTTCGATGACATTAATAACGCATATACATGAACAATTTGAGCAATTTCCCAAGCCATTACCTCGAACCATGGAAAAGTTAACATTGCTAGCGTACAAACCACTTGACAAATAAAACAATCAGAAGGATCCCCTTAACCGGGCCGCATCATTCGAATCACAGGCGGTCGCGCTTGCGCGCAAACCCCCCTGCGCGTAAAATTTCCAATAAAGCGAGCGCGCGCTCCTATTTCATCAGCCATTTGAAGCTCGCTCGCGTCATTCCCGCTGAAATAAAGTAAATTTAAACCCGGCCGTATAAAAGGCTCGTATTACGATTCCTCGTGCCTCATATTCCTCTTTCTCCGCTCTCTCGCACGCGCGCGCGCGCGTCTTATTGCGCCACTCCTTATCTCGTTCTTTCCCGGGCTATCTCTCTCCCTCCCTTCCTCCCAGACTCCGCTATTGCATATTTCGTTTTACGGCGCATAACAGGACGCGACGCGGCTCTCCCTCTCGCCATTTTACCGCTAGCGCGCGAGAGAACGCCGCAGGGGAATCGATCTCTCGAGCGAAAATGGCCGCCGGAGGATTCCCTCGGGGGCGAGAAGAGTGAGGAGAGAGAGAGAGATAGCTGATTCCCCGCGCTTTTTCGCTCGACGCGGCGTCGTACTCGTCTTTGTTTTGGGGGAGGAGGAGGTGGAGTTTGACAGGGCCGACGATGATGATGCGCGCCCTGCTGCTGCTGTGCGGCTCGCCGTGTCGTCCTCCTCGTCGGGTGGCTGTTTTGACGCCGCGCGCCAAAATTAAACGCGACGAGAGATATTTTCGATTTTCTGAGCTTGGAGCTCGAACTGACACGAGTTTTCTTTTAATAAATTCAGATTTTTGTTGTATGATGAATGTGTCATTCAAATGAATAATGTGAAATTTTTATCTTATAAATAATAACGAGTAAATAATTCATTTGTTTCATTAAGAAACAATAGAAACTGAAGAAACGAAAATTCGTCAGCGAGAGCCAGCCTCAAAGAGTTACATTACCAAATAGGCGCATCTAATTGAGAGAACTTGGGCGGCTGCTGGGGCGCAACCTCGGCTCGCGCGGCGGTCGCCGATTAAAATTTATTGTGAACCGTCGAGCTAATGACAGAGTCGTTGATGCATAATTTATCCATAACTGGGCACTTAACTATCGCAAACTGTACTTAAGCGGTGTGGCGGTGACCCGCCCGCACACTAAGCCCTCGCCCTCTAAACTCGCGGCACACGCGCGCATTGCGGAGAGGTTTAATTTTGCTGTTCATTTGCCCCGCTTGCATTATTCAGCCGCGTCAAAACTGCACGCGCGGAAATTAGATTACATCTGTAGCGGGGAATTTTAATTTGTGGAGGAGGAAAGAAGAAGAGGAAGAAGAAGAAAGTTTCGAACGTCGAGGGAGTAAGTGTTCGTGAAGATGGTGAAGTTGAGATGCGCGGGGGAGGCGTTTATACACAAATTGGCGTGGGAATTTTTAGCTGGGAGCCCGCCAAATAATAATGGCCGAAGTTACACGCGACTCGTGCGTCTTGCGCCCGCGCATTTTTCGCGACGGGCAAATTTTCTGGATGGAAACTGGGATTGAATTTGGAAATTATACGGGCAAGTTCCGATATTATTATACTGATAGCGAAGCGGTGGTATTTACATGTTGCATAACCGGAGTTATTATTTTCTTATATAGTAGGCAGTTCTATCATTTCCAATCATTTATTGGATATTCCCTTGGTTATTCTCCTCCGTTTCTTTAGAAATACCATCAGCCTTATAATTACAGGAGAAATCTGTTCATCTACCACCAATTTCGCACATCCCAAGTAGCCCGAAATCCTTACTCCTGATAATCAACATCAGCCATCCTCAAAAACTTCACTCCCATTTTTTCCCCATCCTTCCTCCCCCTCCTTCTCATCCTCCTCCTCATCTCATAAACTCGATCGTAAATGCCTTTATGGGGAATTAAGTGTGCGCCGGCTTAAGCGCGACGACGTATAAATCGCTAAGCTGAGAGAGAGAGAGAGAGAGAGAGCGCGAGCATAAGCCAAATCCCGCCTTCTTTTCCGCCTGATCCACCTACTCCTAGGCCGGTATAAACATCGCTGCAGAGCGAGCGAGGGAGAGCGTTCATTAGGATTTAGCCGGTCCTTGGCACTCGTCATACTGGCGCGGGCGTGGTGTTCGTTTCAATTTGGGCCGTCGTAAACGGGGGCTTAGCTCGCGGATCGTTAAGGGAGCGGGAGGAGGCGCGGGGTATATTTAATTTTTGATGCGCTCGCGTGCGTCGCGGGAATTAAGGCGATACTTTTTTACGGGCTGTCGATTTCTTCCTCTTCCCTGGATATATTTCATATTTTCTGAATGCGCTCGTATAACGTGAAATCGTAAAATCTTGATATCAAATAATTAATCTAATATGATGTAATTATATGCAAGTTATTTTGTCGACGTAAATGTGTTAATATTTTATTAATAAACTATTTAACTTTATCAGAGTATTTATTTCCTGTAATCCGTGAAATTTTCCATCATAACTTTCATAAAAACTATACACTTAATATTTTGAAATATTAGCGAGCATTAGTATTATGACTTGATAATTAAACTTTATGATAATATTATTGTAAAGTTCTGATAAATCGGCTTACTCCATTTGTAAATGTAAATCATTAGCTATTAGTGCATTGCAACTTTTATGCAGAGTACAACGTTATTATAAGATTTAGCTGGAAATTAATTAATTTCAAACAAACCGATAATGACTATCTGAAAATTTATAACCCCCCCGGTAATTTACAATGAAATCGCATTAAATGTAAATCGATGAATTACCGCGTTCGTCATTAGTCTAATAACTAAATGTTTATTTATAATTTTAGAGCGAGGAAGAGTGAGTGAGGGGGAGAGAGAGAGACATGGAATTGGCCAATATTCCAAATCCTTGTTTATTGTTGCAATTTCTGCAACTGGGCAATTGCCCGGACGCATTATTATCTCTGCTCTCCTGCCAGAATTAATTTTCGTTTTAGCAATATGTTCTATTGATTAACTAGCGCGTTCATTATATACGTCTATGAACCATATGTATTGGGGGGAACATTTCCGTTTAATGTATTCAGTGCTAAATCCAATTACATGCGTATAACTATAGATGGTAACTAGAAATTTGAGAAATAATATATTGTAGGTAAAACCTGAGCTTTAAAGATCTGGCTCAAGGAAATTCTCTATTCCAAATAAAAAATATTCTTATCTTCTCAAAGGAATATATTCGTAATAATGTCCCAATTAGTACAAGTAATTACTCAATCGCAATAATACGTATTGGTACTGCTTCAATAATGGAAACGTAATTTATACAAAATAAGATTTATTAACGTATTAAAACCACATTTTAATTATTAAAAATTATTCCGTTTAATGTTTAATACTCCAACCATTAACGACCGTTTATGCGCTTACAAAGTTAATTGCATATTATATTATTACACCATAAATTAAACTCGTAATTCGCGCTTATTTTTTTTCTCTCTCTCTCACTTCCTCTGTACGCGCGCTTGCGCTTTTTTCGCCCCTTTTCGTCATATTACTTTTCATTTCCAGCCGCTTTTCCGCTTTCGGATGACTTTTTCTCATTTCACTCTGCCCACCGCCAGTCCATTCAAGTTTTCACGCAACTCCGAAGTTACGGTCTGTAAAGGCGACGACGACGACGACGAGCGTCGGGTTGCCGGACCTTTATGTTATTTTTAATTAATTTATGAGGTCGAGGATGGGAACGCGGTTAAATTTTCTTTCCTTTTTGTTTCAAGAGAGATACCCCATGATCCTCGAGCGAAATAAAGTTTATTATCACGAACGTATTATTTTTTCATTTGTTGCCCTGAAGGCGATTTGAGTGCTACCTGTTACCGGCGATCGCAGGGTTTTTTTTTTATTTAGTTCTGAATTTTACTACGCGAATACTATTGAACACTACGCGACAAAGAGACTTTTCCTCAAAATTCAAAATTAAACGAGAAAAAGAAACAATCGTCAATAACAGGGGGGCCTCGCATCGCCCTAAAGTATTTTTTTCTCTTTATCTATAAAGAGAATTATCTGCAAAGTATCTTATGTATTTGTGACAATGGTAATTACAAATTCAAAAACTCGTTGTTTCTCGCACAAAGGAATCGCTTCGTTTGTATTGAGTTGCGGGATATCTCCTTTTTCTAACGAGCTAACGACGTACTCCAAATATTTGACAAAAGAAGTGGCTCTCCCATTTTTTTCGACGACTCCTTACCGACGCACAATTGAACTTTCAAATGGATTCCAAAACAAACGGGGCGAACAAAAAAAAGAATTATCATGGAAATGTAAATGTTTGGCTGAATGCTAAACAGAGCCAATGTTTTATTGAAACTCCGCCTCGCTCCTCTTCCCCCCCGTTTCATTTTCCCCGGACGATCCGTCGTCTTTCCGTTTCGTTCGACGGCGCTGAGAAGAAAAAGAAAGGAACGAAGGAACGCGCCGAAACAGCTCGCTCGCGCGCGGCCAATTAACAATTCCATCCCTAGCTCGCGTGCGCGAGAGAGAGCGACATTTCGCCTCTTCCGCGTATATTTTAAATTCTCCGCGTTTATTCATAATTCATGAGTCCTCCTCTTCTCCTGCCCCCTCCACCGGTGCATTCATTTTTTCCTCTCCTCCTCTGTCTCTCTCTCTCTCTCTCTCACTCGCTCGCTGCTGCGAAATATTAGCCCCACTGTACCCGGGGCCTCGAATTAAATGGACGGACGGGATTTCGCTCCGGTAATACGGCGTGTATTTTAAATTAATTAGCGCTCGGCTGCCGCTCCGCGGCAATTTGTAAGAATTTCCATTGCACATGAGGCTGGTAATTTTAGGCGGAGAGCGAGCGAGCGAGGGAGAGAGAGAGAGAGAGAGAGAGAGAGCTATTGAAACGTTCCACCGGTCCTTTTTCGGCTTGTTAATGCGCGGCGCTTGATACGTTAATTAAGAATGCGCACGCGCGCGAGCGGGTGAGAGTTGCCGCTGAATGCCCCCGGGGTTCCGGCGCGCTTTCCAATGGAAATGCGGGAGGATGCCGGTTAATTTGAACTTTTCGCTCTTTCGCGGCAGGAAATCTCATTTTTCGCTGGGGTCTCTTCTTGTGCGTGAGAGCGTTACCGGGAGGGGGAAAGGACAGCCGCGGCGCGCAGTGATTGACGGGAAAGTAGGTTGCGGAATTCAATGTTTTTTTTGCCCTTTTTACGCGAAATTTATGTTAAGTAGTCCGTACTTTCCTTCTATGAAAAGGGCTTCATTGGTAAATGAAAAGTCCCTTTTCCAAAGATATCGACTATTTTCTTCACGAGGACTCTGCCCTATTTAATGCACAAAAATAACAGCCACTCATTTTTGAAATTCGCTCCCGCAAGCTATACGCGAGCCATCCATAACCGGGCGAACCGAAGAATTTAATCTCACCCACGCGTCAAAAAGCCTAACCCCCGACAAAGGCTCGCCTCCTCCTCCTCCTCCTCCCGGCGTATATCTCATCTCGGCGCGATCTCCAATCACCCGGCCGTTATTACATTTTTCATCGGCCGGTCATGCGCCAGCCGAAGAATTTTTCGCCCTTCTATCCCCTCGTATTCATGAAGAGAGTCTCAAAGGGCGCCGCGAATATTCCTCCTCGAAGAATATCGATTATGGGCCGCTTGCGAGGGCGACGCGCGCGCGCGCTTCTATCCTAAATGCATAATAGAGGCCGCGCGATCGCTCCTCCGGGGATTATCGTTTCCTTTGGTTCGCACGGACGTAGCTTTTCGATGGAGGGGTGGAGGAAAAGGGTTGGGAGGGTCGAGAGGACTGTCCCTCGGGGTGGAGCGCGGCCGATTATCGCTCGGTTGTGCAAGAGCTGGATAGAAGCTTCTTAGCTGGATGATGGCTTAAGGGTTATCGAAGTCATAATTTTCTGCTGCTCTTTATTTTTCACCGATTCTCCTAAGCGGTATTAGACAGTTTTCTTTTTATGGAAAAACCCTGTTAATACCATATAAGCTGATATGGAAAGATAAGAGCAATTACTATGCAGACAGTGTTTTTTCGGAATTTTTGAAAAACTAGACATAGAGACATGCATTTTGACTCATAGAAGTGTACCGAATTTCGTAGTCGAATCAAATTAAAATACATTTTCAAATTTTATAAAATTTAGAATTTAAAAAACGTTTTTATGCACTGTTATATCTTTCTTTTTAGGAGAAATATATGAGCAATTCTCAGGATTTTTTCCTAAAACGGTGTCACAAGACAGTTTTCCTGTGTTCGAAAATGTTTTCATGTCTTGGGTGGCATACTGAAAAAGAAAAACCTTCTTTCAGAAGTGTGCCTCAAAATTTATTTTTAATTTTTTTTTTTTTTGGACCACTTTTTTGTAGAAAATCCTGAGAATTGCTTATATACATAATTTTTAACGTTCAAGACATTAAATTTCCCAAAAAAAAAAAATTCATCAACGAGTTATCAGAACCGCACACACACACTTCCTTCTCCAACAAAAAGCAATAATTCTCGTCGAAATGCTGGCGTCCGAGAACATCATACAGAAATTAAATCACAAAGTCGTGTGCTCTCTCTCTCTCGCTTGCTGGGGGCCTCTATCGCATGCTGACCTCTCCCAAGACGACGCGGGCAACCGCGGCGCTAGCCGCCGCCACGAAATTCCGCCGGGAAATGAGGCTGGCCTTCCTCCCCCAATTAAAAGTTACCCCGCGCGGGCGCGAGTTAATGAAGGAAATAGAGAAAACGCTCTGCCTCGAATTTTATCTCCCTCTCTCACACTCGCGTCCTCGATGTATTTGAAATTCCGAACGTTCAAAGTGAACGAAAAAACTAAAGTTTGCGATTTACCCTCCAATCGGTTTTTACCGACAAAGGAAGGTAGAAATGAGCTGAAAACAGAATAAAACCAAGTTTCGCAATTACTCACCCCCTCTAACTACCCCTAAATGCAGCCCCCAAAAATTTCACGTTTTCCATATCCAGAAATGCTGGTAAGAAAATTCTGAGGGTTGCAAATATTCCGTTAGGGAAAATTTCTTGATAGATACTTGTTCAAGAGACCACCCCGCGTCTAAAAATAAATTTTGGCCTCAATAGCTTTTCCGGAAAACCGCTATTGAGACGATTGATCCTCCTAAAACTGGAAAATACACGAAAAATCGCCGAAAAAAAATTCCCACCTATGCACATATTCCGTTAGGAAAAATTTTTTGGTAGTTAAGTTAATACTACGTTAATGCCGTATTTTCCTCTATGGTCCGCAGTTCTGATTAAAGAGTTAAAAATTACTGAGAAATATTTCAATTTTGATGGAGTTAAAAAAATGTTGGCTCCGAGGTATATACAAGAAAAAGAGTCAGTCTTAGAACAGCGGATTCGTGAACAAGAACTTGACGAGAATCCTCTCTTAAAAAAGTGACGGATGAAATCTGGCATCACAATAAGACTGTTTTGATTGGTTGTCGTAGACTCATTTGATTGGTCTATATAGAATAAGCGCCAAAATCTAATATGTTTGAATTTAAGAGTATTTAAAACTGAATCATTGAAACAGATAAGAAAAATTGTATTACTTTATTTATCAAATTTATTAATAAAAGAAAAAAATAAATAAATAATAAACAAAAAACAGTAATACGCGCGAAGCGCGTTGAATGTAGCTAGTAAATAAATAATGGTTATGCCACTTCGGGCTCGTTTCGGGATTGTTGGGGATGCTTCTGAGATAATGCCCATCAATTTTTAGAACGATAAGAGTTGACCGGTGCCTTTAGTTTTTTCGTTCACTTTGAACGTTCGAAATTTCAAATACATCGTCCTCATTGATTTTCCGTCGGACGCAATCGCTTTTTCTCTCTCCCTCTCTCTCGCAGTTCTGCATGCGGGCGAGCGCGTGTGTTGTTCTGCGAGGGTTTATTTATGGGAGAGACGGGGTCGAGATTGAGGGTTATTAATTCGCGCGGATTTTTAATATGCGCGTCAAGAGCAGAGCGGCGGGCCGCCGTCGAGCGGTTTTTTGCTGCCCGCGAGAGCTCTGGAGTAGGATGAATTTGTTGCGAGTGCGCGGAATCGAGCAACTCTCGCCAATGTTTATGACGGTATACACAACGCGTTGGTGAGTGCTGCAGGTTCGGATCTTTTTTTTTTTTATCAAGGGATAGAGGCTAAAGAATATAGTTTGCATCACATCTCATCGATAATTACTGTCGATTCACACTAAAAAGAATTGAGATTTTATTCTCAATACAAATCAGATCTCAACGTCGCAAAGATCTGACGGAACCAACCCACCTGTAATCGAATTGGCGTCGTCGTCGCGGGTAACGCGCTCATTGCGCACACATACGACGACGAGTCGTGGCCGGAATCGCATAATCAGCCGCGTATGAATATTCAGCCGCGCGCAGTCATTGACGTATAGGTGGCTAGTATGTCTCTTTGACGCAGCTGTATCCGCCTCCCCGTCTGCCTATGACTAGCGCGAACGAGACTGACTTCAGCGGGTAGGAGCTAAGATCGTGCATTATTTTTTCAATCAAGTTTTTACCCTTTCCTCGCCGTTTATGGCATAATGAACTCATTGCACTTGAGTCTCACCGATACCATCGCAATTACATGTAAACTCCACCGCCAAGTCGGAATGCCGTGGCATTTTTGCCGTTTTATTAAAAATTAGCATTATAGCATGCGGAAAAGTACGAGGCGCACGCGCTCCAGCTTTCGTTCAGAAAGCGCGCGACTTTTGACGAATGGTCACGCGACTTATTCCGACTCGCGTTTACCTTCTCAGGGTCGCGTTTTTTTATAATCGCGATTCACTCTAAAACAATTTAATAAGAAGGTATGTTTTTCTAAGTTCAACATGTGGAGGTTGAGCGATCGCAATAACTCAGATAAATTTGAAAAAAAATCTCTGCTCTCGTACAATCCAAAAGCAATCCGCCTTCCCGGCAAGCGAAATTCTGAAATTCTTTCTCCATTACGAGCGAAATTCAGGCGCAGGTGCGTGCCGACCGCAAAACTTGGCGCAGCGCGCGTGCACTTATAGTCCGGGGATTTAATAGTCCGGCGATAAAGCTATTAGTCTTTATTAATTCGTAATTACGGGGATAAAAGTTTCGCGCGTCGAGAGAGCCGGGCGAGCGGCGAAGGTGAACACGTAGCGCGGTTTTTCTTAAATGATTATTTTCTTAGCTTCATTCTGAAATTCAGCTTAAGCATTTTTTCCAGATATTTCAAAAACAAATTTTATCGCAAACAAAATTACCTTTCACGCGTATTCTATGAACTCTTTATCATAATTAAGTTGCTTTTTCGTAATCGTCACAAGCAAGTATCAATGAACAAGTACTCTTTCGCCTATAAAGTTGTTTTTACAAACATCTTCATGAGTTTTTTCCGAAAAGCACTCCAACATCCATTCGCGCATTTGATCCATCAGCATCATCCCGACGCGCGGACGCCCGGCGTATTTATTTAATAAAGCCGAGGACGACGCGACGCTTACTTTTCTGGCGGCGCGCCCGCGCGGGGGCGGGTCGTCCGGTTATTTTCTTCCTCAGCCCCCCTCCGCTCCGCTGTGGTGTCATCTTACGTCAACTCCCATTCGCCGCGCCGAGAGCGTAATTCGCCCACCTCCTCCTCCTCCGCGATTCAATTAGCGCGAGGCGATTGGGCAAGAGTGGTATTATGATCGTTTGGCGCGATGAGGGAGATTAGAGAGATTGTGGTACTACAGCGGTTGTAATTTTTGGCGAGGTAGCGGCGGGGCTTTAGTGGCTTTTAATTTCTCGGCTAGAGAGGCGAAAATTGTTGATGAATTGTGTGTTGGAGATTTTTTTAGAATTAAAAATAAGATTTCAGGCGGTTCACTGCGTACGAGTGAAATATTTGAATTTCAAAATTATTTGTAGATTCGTTGTAATCACAAATCATATACGTACATTTTTTTTTATGAGATTTTCAATCGATTTATTTATTTTTTTCACAATCCGATAATAATATCTTTAAAACACAATAGTCATTGAAATTTTCATTTTTACCTGCCATCAACAAATAATTCTCATTGCGAGTACAGCCCCTCGTCTCCCGGGGCAAAAAGACCCAGCTCGCATTTTCATTCGAAAAGTCAAATAGCCTCTCGATACCCCATATCAATGCCGGAATAAAGCACGCCTCGTCGAATCTCGTAAAAACTCGCTCGCTCTCTCTGCCACCCCCCTCTCTTCTACCTTTCTCGCTCCCCTCGAAAAATCCTCTCGAGAAATCTCGACTCTCTCGCTCGCGCGCGCGAGTCGCTGGGTCCAACGACCTCCATCGAGAACGCTCGTCGTTTCGCGACTTCGGGCGGGGGCAGAGGTGGGGGCGGAGGGGCTGCACTCGTCCCTCTCCCTCCTACGGAATCGTTAAAGGTAGCGATAAGCCGAGGGCAAATTTTGCGCGCAGCCGAGGAGAAGAGCCTCCTCGACTCGACTCGACTCGACTCCCACGCGCGCACGAGGCCAAATCCCTCGCGAAACTCGCGGAGGATATTATCGGTAAACATCCACCCTTCGTCTTTTTCTCTCTCTTTCACGAGTTGCGCACGGGACGTATAATCCAAATACTATAAATACCTGCGCGCCAGGGTAGAGGCGAGCCAAAGGGCTTTGTGTAAACGCGCGGCCGTATTATTATTATTATTATATCGGTTATTTACCGGACGGACGGGCGGAGGAAGGGAGAGAGCAAGAAAGATGCTGGATAAACTTTGGCCGGCTTCCCGTAATTTACAATTGAGCGATTCGAGTCGAGCGGGTATAGAGAGGTGGAGGAGAGATGGAGAAGTTTTCGCGGCGCTCTTTTTTTCGGTTTCCTCAGCCTCCCGAACAGATGCTCGTGTTGGTTACGTTGTGTTTATCCGAGGAATGTATTGTTCAAATGTAAGATGTTTGGATTAGACAAACTTATTCATTTTTGCAAATTGGTTAAAAATTAAATAAACTGTTCAGAGCTATTTGCATTTATAGAACAATCGATTATTTTCTAGCTCTCATAAAAAAACCGTAAAATGGTTGAGAGTCGTTGAAAAGTCCCTTAGAAATAGAAAGAAAAAATACGTTAGAAAAATGTACACCGCAAGAGAAGAGAACTCACTTTTAAAATACATTCTTATATCGTCTTACTCTCGGTATTCACTCGTCAAAACTATTCGCGACGGGCTCCCGCAACAATTCAAGACCGTAGCGCTACGCGAAGAATATGAAACGTCGAAAAGTATTCCGCGGCGAGGAATAACTCCGCGAAATTCCTTCTTTCTCCCCTCTCCCTCCTCTCGAACGTGACGTTTTAATTCGGCCGGTATTCGTATCATGTCCGCTGCGTTTTATTAAAGCACGAGGCGCAGCCCAAGGAAAAAAATCGGCGCCGCGCGATTTATCGGCTGGATAAAGTTCAGCCGAGCTTGCGAGAGATGCATGAGCAAGCGTTACCGAGCAAGGATAAAAAAAAAGAAACGTGAAATATTCGCCTGTTTTACTCCCAGAGTAAAGTCGATCAGTGGATTTGACTCTTCTTTGAGATGAATTCTTCGACAAAAACTTCAAAGAAATTAGTGGTCAATGTAGTGAAACAATTTATTGCACGTTACAATGGTAAAAATTTTATTTTACTTTTATGAAAAGTTTGTATGTTACATTGAATTACACTTTACCATTTTATTGTGTTACTGTATGTGTATCGTTTTTGGGATATATTAATTTTTCGTTCTATCTAAATCATTATACAACTTCAATACAAACAGTGTTGGGATAAAAATGACGCTGTAAACAGGGAATGCAATTAGGCAGCTCGAAAGTTCGAAAACAGCGATTTGTAAAGTTCGCAGGGAGCGAAAATCGAGTACAAATGGAAAGATAAACAGAGAGCGAGAGAGAGAGAGAGAGAGCGGCTACAGTTTCGTAATTTGTTTTGATACGGCTACGTGAGATAAATAAGATACAGAACGGGAGAAAATGAGCTGCGGCACAAACTGGATTCAAAACAGAATTACAATTAGGCTGAGGAGTGCATTCCGGTTGGTTAAGTTTACCTTGAACATTTTAACAGTTTGCGAAAACTAATGTTATTTTTATTGCAAGTTGATAAAATTACGCGAATAATCTAAAAGTGATACTTTTCTTAATCTAACTATTACGAATTCTTCTTTCACCCATACCTAAACTCAATTCGACGTCTCCCATCGGTATAATCGTATCTCAATCGCCAATTCGACATAATCGTAACTCAATCGCCGTTCAGTATAATCTTAACTCAGCTGCCAATTCGGCATAATCTCAACTCGGCAGCCAACTAATCCTAATCGTAACTCAGCAACGAATTCAGCAACCAAAATGTAGTTGACTCAATAACCCAAGTCTAGACAACTTGCTGTCTATCAATGAAAAACTTAAAAATGTAGTTGACCTATAAATGATGGATGGAGACTCGCGAATCGGATCTTGATGGAACGTTCGAGCAGTTTCCTCGCGACCAGCTCCCATGATTCATTTCGGTTAATTCGAAGGACTTTCAGGAGCATCCCCTACGCTATATAATAACACTTACTACCCACGGTCCCCTTCTCCGCGCGATCAAATCAGCGCCCTTGGTAAACCACTCGATCTTTCCGCGCCACTGGCGGCAAAAAACATCCCGCGTACGTACAGCCGATACCGATGCCAAGTCCGTGCCGCTGCTGCTGCTGTTCTCGACTCGAGAGCATCCGCAGGCCGATGACGAATCCGGCTTAAGTAGCCCGCTGCCGGCGCGGCCCACGGGGCATGATCGAGTCGCTCTTGGCCCCTTACCAGAGATCCTACGTGAGGAGGAAGCCGTGTTCCCTGCCCCGCGCTGCCCTCCCCCCGTATTTACCTACATTGAATCCCTGCCAACCTACAATTACCGGTTATCCATTCTTCTTCTTCTACTCGCGCGAGCGCGCCTGTGTGTGGGTGAGGCTGTGCCAGGCTCAGGGTGTAGTCCCGGATATATCTGCATCCGCGGGGGGTAACCCCCTATATCACGTAGTATAGTCGAGGCTGGGGAGCGCGATTCGCGGTTTCTGACTTTTGGCTCGTCGCTCGGGTTTCGACAGAAATTTTTTCTTTTCTCTCCTTTTTTATTATCCTGAAAAATAATTGGATGCGATTTTTTTTATCGAATTAATGTTTATAGGCAGCTATTAAGATGCTCTTCATTATAGAGTTATATACAGATACAACATTTCCACATATTTTTATTTGATACAGCATCCGAAATAGTAACAAGGGTTATTTTTGTTAACAAAGGAAAGACTTCAACTCCTACTTTTCTCTCCCCTGGGCAAAAGTCTCGAAATTCAACTCAAGCGGCCGCGCGCGTCCTTCAGACTGTACGTATCGCGTAGCTTCTCTCCAGTTTTATCGGCGCGCGGCTCTTAACAACTCATAAACTCGTCGCCTCGGTTGTTTTCGCCAGGAAATTGAAACAAATATTTTACGTGCACGGAGACGTGTTCTGAGGCACGAAGATTACATGGTCAAGGGACGAGCGAAACTTAAGTGTAAGGAAAAGCGGTAAATAATATCAGCGCTATGACAATCTCCAAGTTTTAAAGTTTATTTGATAAAACTAATAGTTTGCCTCAGATGTTCAAGGTTTCTCTCTATTTTGTAAATAAAAAGTGACTTGCTTTTTGGAGTGATGCACGATGCAGGGATGACACTGCACCTTCGATCCTCGTCAACAAGACAATCAATCTTTTATTCATTAGGGTCAAGGTCGCATCTCGCCATCCCCGCCCAATTCAACTGATCTCCTCTCTCGAACGACATCCTAACCTCTCCTAATCACACCCACGCGCCATCAGCTCCCGAAATAAACTCTCGTCACGCAGCAGTCGCGTAAAAAATTCGGCGCGCGCGCTCGTTCGCTCGACGGCTGTGCCGCGCGCCCCGTGGAGTTATCGCGCGCAAAAACGGGGGATATCCGCGGTATACGGCGGCGCTTTTTTCGCGTCCCACGCCGCGTAATATTCGGCGCACGCGATACGCCGCGCAGCGCGCGATGTTTTCCGCGTCGGCGAAATTAAACGAGCTGTACGTGGGATTTTTACGTTGCGCGCGAGCGTCGAGTCCGTTTCGCTCGCTGGCCGCGCGCGGGGGAGGAGGAGGAGGAGGCGGTGAGTTTGTTGGGCCGGGAAATGTCGTGAATTGTTAAGTAGTTTTGGATGTTGTTTCGCGTCGCGATGTTTGCGTGTACCAAATAGAATGCGTATATACCAAAACAATGGAATGATTTATTTATTATTACTCAAAATGTAAATATATATTCAATGGTTCAATGTATGTATTGCATTTGTAAAAGGTAACGATTTCAAAGTTAAAGTCGTTTTTCCCATTATATTTTATACAAAAAACTACCCGAAAATATAAATGCCAGAGGTACTTGTAATGCATGGCCGTTATCTTCTTTGTTCCATTTGTCCCTACGTAAGACATTACGAATCGAAGACTCAATACAAAACGTATAGTTGAAAATGAACGCACGTTATCTTGGTTTCTTAAAAATGGTAAATGTAAGTTGACTGAATAAACGACGCTTTCATTTTACGTTTGTATATTATTGTACCTACAAAAAAACCCTTCTTAAAAATATTCTTCCATACTTCATTCCTACTCGCGTCAAAGTCACGTATTCAATAAACCTCGCGAAACGAAAATATTCACCGCCTTAAACATTAAAACAGACCTAAAATCGTCCAATTTCAGCGTTCCACTATGGCAACCCTTCCCCTCGGCAAACTCCCTAGCTCGACTCTCTCTCTCTCTCTCGAGCGACGATCCCCCGTGGGGGCTCGGGAAAATGATCCCCGATAACTAGACGACGAGTATACGCGCGGCTCTATCGCTCTCCGGGGCGATAACTTCGGAGGTCTACTGCGCAGCGCTCTCTCTCTCTCTCTCGAGCACAGAGGCGAGGACGGAAAGGACTTGGGTTTTATCGGGGGACGCCGGCGGCCTGGCGATTTGTTGCGCGAGTGTGCCGGGTTCTGCAAGCCAAGCGCTTTCCTTTTTCTACTCCTCTCAGGAGAAGGGGCTCGCTTTTTTTCGGATTCGATAATGGGTGGACAAGGGAGGAATGCTGAAAGGCTTAGCTTGGCTAGTCAAATTTGTTGAGGGTGTGGTTAGAATGCATTATACAGTACCTATCAGGTTGTATTTCTCGGATGCGTAAATTATAAGTACCGCTAGTAGGTTTTTAACCATTATTCGCATCGTCTTACATTAAAACTCGTGACTTATAGCTTATGATATAATCCCAAGGTTTTCTGTGCTTTCTCAATGTGTGACAACACATAATCAGTAGTCAAGAAGCCATGAATTTCCGAATTCTTTTAGAATTTCCAAGTATATATAATAGAAAAACTTTGACATTGCATATAATAAAAAACTTTGATATTTCAATAACGATTTATCCTAGTCTCAATATTTTAAGACGCAAACTTTCCAGCGAAGCCAAAACAGCATCTCCAAAAGCACATAAAATCGTTCGGAGAAAGAAGCAGAGAGAGAGGGAGAAGCCCCACTAGAGCACTCGATAATGAAGAAGCTACCGGGCGTACAGCCGCCGTCGGCGAAATCATAGCCGCGCTCGCGGCCGCGAGCCAATCCATAAATCAGCGCGCGCCTCTCATAATTCCCCGATTATTCAGGCGCGATCCACAGCCTCACTCTCTCTCCCCCCCTCCTCTGCCGTATAATTCGCCGTTCGATCGAGCTTTTAGCTAAAAGTCGCCGCGGCTTTTGGCAGTCTTCCACCGCGCTCGCGTCGCCACACCGCAAAACTCCTTCATCCGGCCGCGGCCGCATGCATAATACATTCTAATAGTCCCCAGCCCCTCCCGTGCGCGCGCGCGCGATCATCATTTCGTCCTCTTGTTCGCGTGCGGCAGAGAAAGATTCTTTCTCTCTATCTCGCTCGCTCGCTCGCGCCTGACCGGAAAAAAGTTCCGCGGGGCGGCCGTGGAAATTCGATTGCGCTCTCCTTTTGTCTCAGGGATTCTTCGCTCTTTTTTCGGCTGGGCGTTCGAAAGAATGCGCATGAATTCCAGCAGCGGGATTTTTCCCGCGCGCGAGTCCGCGCCGAGGGCTTTTTTGACGAGTCTTTTTAGACGCACGCTGCAAATTCTTTATGACATTATTCGAGCAGTCTTGCGGTCTGGAATTCAAGGAGGACGCGGTTACCTCGAGGTTTCTCTTCTTTTTATCATCGGCGATCGAAGAGTACGTTTTTTCGTCGAGAATCCTTAAAAAAAAACTTACATAATGAATGAAAGAAAACTGTGTGAAAGAGAATCGCATGAAAGATCGTTGGAAAGTTCAGTTTGATTTATCGCAATACCGCATTAGAAAGCAAGGCGTCAGCATATAGGATCGAATATCCTACAAATCTATCCACTTCGAAAAAAGCTCAGCACCTCCGCCTAACATTCCCCCATTAACCCCGATCAATTCCTCCTCCCTCCGCCCCCACCTAAATCCCAAAACCTCCGAAGCACACACACACACACACACACATACAGTTCGTCGCTCTTCTTTGGCGGCGCACTCGATCGCACGGTAAATGGGCCGCGATAAGATGTTATCGCGCCGTAAACTCGACGGCTTCGACGTCGCGCGAGCTTCCTTCCCGATGCCGCAATTCCTCTCCCTCTCCCTCCCACTCTCGAGTGTATCGAGTGGCCCAATTATGGATCTAGCCTCGACGGCTCGACATTAAGACGCTAGAGGGTAACGTTCGCTCGTACATGCACGAATTTTAAACAGAAATTTTCGGTACACGCGCTTCGAGTCGACGCGACGCAATGCGTATCTATGGGTATGTATAAACCCGATTAAACCTCAACTCGACCGTACGGAAAACATCGTCCGGCCTTCAGCGGCGCGTGTATAAATTCACTCGGCTGGGGGGAGCAGCGCCGCGCGCCTCTATATATCGAGCGCGCTCAATCGTCATCGGATACTTCCAGTCCATTGTTTTCAACTTGCGCGTAAACAAAGCCCTTCGTGTGTGTGCCAGCGCACTTGTAACTCTTTCTCCTTCGCATAATATATATTCCCTCGTTTGCCGATCCGAAAATACGCGCGGCGCGCATTATCGTCAAAGTGAAATCGCTCGTTGAAAACGATAGCGTCGGCGCGGGGGTCCGTTCGCTACTCTCAAAAACGCGCGCAATTAAACGCCGCTGGTGTATAGAGTACACAACTTGTTGGTTCGACGTATAGCGCCAGCGCTCCCAGCGATCGTGTAATCAATTTCGCGCGCGATAGCTCGTTTCGTACGCTGCCTATATATATAGAGAGTCGCGCGTTTGCATAGCACGTTATGGTGGAATGGATTGTGCTGTACAAATGTTCGATTAATCGCCCTGAAATTCTTATGCCTTTACGTAAGAATGACTCATCCATATATAAAATCTCTAGCTCGTCCTCGAGCAATTACAAATCGAGTCGCGTGTACGCACACATCGCGGCGAAACAATTTCCCGGGCCCGCGCGCGCGCTCAATCGACGCGAAAAACGCGGGTTCGCATCAATCTCTCCCCCCTTCCCTATCACCCCTCGCATACCGAAACTCGCTAATCGATGAACTCGACGAAATAAAGCGGCAGCGGCGGAATTATTATCTCGATGCGGCAGCGAACGCGCGCGAATCGTTATTAAATTTACTCTCCGGCGAGCGCGCAGTCGAATAAATCGCGATGATCTGTGAAAATCCAATTGTAGCGGCCGCCCCGCGAGCCTCCGGTAATTGTGCGTTACCTGCGATATCGTAACTTTCCGCGTCGATTTCGCCTGCGCCAGCGTCGGGTTGGCTTTGTCGCTGCGCCGGAAAATCGTGCGCGCGGGGGGAGGATGGAAATGGTTCGCCGGGCTGTTGGGTTTTGAGAGTGATTTGAAAGGTTAATGAAAGTTTTGCATTTGAATTGGATTTTTTGAAATCATTTCCAATTCAACAGATATACGGATGTCTAGTTTTTAT